>PVIA01017254.1:0-16184 GCA_004024845.1 Tonatia bakeri
CTCCCTCTCCCTCCATAGGTTCCTGACGTGCAACTTTGTAACAGCCCCCATCCAAGGCTGAACGAGTGGGTGTGTTCTCGGCTGCACTGACCACCTTCCTGTTGGAATCTGCAGAGGCAGAAGCTCAGGTTTTAGCCACTAGATGGCAGTATTGACTCTTCAATTTCTGGTCCTCAAGCGGCTATTGGAATCAGGTGAAAGCGTATCCAAGACTTCTGTAATTAGTGGGAAATGGTCTGGTTAATTGCCTAAAGCCAGTTAGTGTGTGTATTTAGTGTCAATGAATTACTGTTCTAAATACTTCACCTACAATAGATGGTTTGAGCTTTATGACGACCCACTGGGGTCCGTAGTGATTGATTTCCACTGTAGGAATGATAATGAGGTCACAGGTGTATCTCTTTCTTAAGAACAGATTCATTGAGGTATCACGGATATACAAAAATAGCACCTATTTAATGGATGAAATTTGATGTCAGAGCGTTTGCATACGCCTGTTCAAGCCGTCATTATAATGAAGGTTAGAAACATATCTATGGCCTCTCAGTGTTTCCACGTGTCTTCTGGGGTCTGGTTCGCTTGAGGAAAATGTGACATGAGATCTACTTTCTTACCGAAAGCTCCGAGCGCACAATACAGCATCGTGAACTGCAGGCACGGTGTTGCACAGATGTCTACAATGACTGAAACTTTATACCGGTTGAAGGGCAACCCACTGTTCTCCCTCCCTCCACGCCCTGGGAGCCACGCCTCCCTTCTCTGCGGCTATGAGTCTGAGTGTTTCAGATACTTCGCATAAGTGGCATCAGGAAGTTCATCCTTCCGTGCCTGGCTTCTTCCATATTCTTAAGAAATATAAGAGAGGACTTCAAGTGGAGAGGACAGGATGTGAAATGCAGTCAGGCACTGCTTAATAGGTTCTGAGAAACTCGTCCGTAGGCGATTTTGTCACTGGGCGGGCGTCACTGAGCATGCGTAACAAATGTAGATGGCGTCGCCTAAGCTACCTGGTGAACCACCCTCGATGCGCATTCCGCTGTTGACTGAAACGGCATTGTTACTTTCAACTTCATATAGAAGTTAAAAGACCAAAGTATTAAAATGACCATTTATTAATGGGTACACAAAGATGTAAATGGTGACATCGATGACATCATGGTTAGGGTGAAGGTGTAGAGTTTCTGTATGTGATCGAAGTTAAATTGTCATTAGCTGAGATGGATGAAAAGGGGGTTCTGTGGAAACTGAGCTCAGCGAGTGATCTGGTCATAAATCCCCAGCTGGGTGGGTCACCGTGGGTAGTCACCCCCAGGCATGTAACTTCTTTGGTAAAAATGTTTTCTCTTTGCCTTAAGCAAGACCTGCCCTTTGTTCTTCTGTGTCTTGGTTAACGCAGGAGAACCTGCCTCCATTCAGACCCCTCCTCCTAAAACATGACTACCCCCAAGAAAGCACATCATCTTAACAGTCTCATAATAGATCCCTGCTGTGCTTTCCCCACCTTCAAATAATCTTCCTTATGTTCCCTACTTAGTTTCAAATGCATACAAGGAACTGCAGCCTGGCTGGTGTGGCTCAGTGGGTTGGGCATTGTCCCACCATCAAAAAGTCTCCGGTTCAATTCCTGGTTAGGGCACATGCCTGGGTCATGGGCCAGGTCCCTGTTTGGTGACATGCAGAGAGGCAACCAATCGGTGTTTCTCTCTTTCTCCCTTCCTTCTCCTCTCTCTAAAAACAAATAAATAAAATCTTTTTTAAAAAAAGAAAAAGCTGCAAACCTGTCATTCTCCAGAACATTTGTGATCCTGCTTTCCAGCAATTGTTGTCTGTTTTGGCTCAAATAAACTTCCTATAAAAATTCTCTATCATTTTGTGTGTTCTTACCCTGACACATAGTAACAGGCTGTCACCACACTGAGGTATATAATGACCTCACTTTTCAGAGGGCAGACCTACCTTGTCCAAAGGTTATCTTGAACCTTATCAATGTTTTCTTGAATCTTATCAATGTTATCTTAAATCTTATCTTCCTTAAGATTTTGTTTTTAGACAGAGGGAAAGGGTGGGAGAGAGGGAGAGAAACATCAATGTGTGGTTACCTCTTGCATGCCCCCTACTGGGGAACCTGGCCCACAACCTAGGCATGTGTTCTGACCGGGAATGGAACCAGAAACCTTTTGGTTTGCAGGCCAGTGCTCAGTCCACTGAGCCACACCAGGCAGGGCATACCCTTTGTATCGTATGCATCCCTAAGAGTCTTTAGACCAAGACAAGTGCTGCTGTGGCTCACCACTCCATGGCCCCCCCAGTGGCCTGATGCTCTGGAGTGACAGGGTTTTTCCAGAGAGGCACAAAGAGGGGTCAGACATGATTCATTGGCTCCACAAGGTTTACAGTTCCATAAAAATTCCAGGTGAACCCTCCCCATGGGCTCTAGGCCCAATAAACAGGGAGGAGTGCCTGGTTTATGAGTGTACACTCTGTTTGTGTTGAGCAGAACCTTGCCCTGGGAGGGGCTGTGGCATTTTTCTTTCTTGTTTAGAAGGCACAAAGCTGGATTCTGGCAGTGTAAGCCCTGACAGCTAAGTTTTCACTTTTTACGTAAAAATGGTGTGTGGGTTGGCAGGACATTTGTTGGTATGGCTCACAGCCCATGCAAGTACCTGGTTTCAGCTTTGGCTCCCAAGGCATTCACTTCAAAGATGGTTTTCTGGGGTGGGGGTGGAAAACCACATTATCAGCCACAGAACTAGATAAGAGCCATGCCACCTCTCTCCACAAAGCTCTGTTGTTTTAAAGATCTTCGCTAATTTTGATAATGGACCATTTAGGCTACTTGGGTCTCTTTCTCTCTCTCTCTCTTCTGGCCATTTAAATTCCTGCTATGTGTTTTAAATTCACCAATGAAGAACCTCTCTCCCTCTTTTCCTCCCTTCCTTCCCTTGACCTCGGTGTGTGACCCCAAGGGTGCCGTGTAATTTCCAAGGCCTGTAAGTAATAAACACTTATTTTTTTTATTTCAAAGTTTCCTGGTGGTCACTGCAGAGGAAGCCTTGCAATGAAGATAAGAGACACTAGGGCCGGTCCAGCTGCAACGTTGGTTATCGATAGGCTGAGACCAGCACAAGACAGCTCCAGAAGAGATGAAGGCCCCTTGAGACTGCTCCCCTGGCTCTCACCTGCCCCCATGTGAATATTAGGTATGGCTGAGCAGAGCGACAGGCACTGTGGACGTGTCTTTCTGGAGAGAATGGTCCCAGACCAAAGGGACCCATTTGTCTGCAGGCATCAAAGGCACTGAGACACCAACAGGAGTTTTCAGCCAAGAAAGTGAGGATTTATTAAGTCGATGGCACCCTGCCCAGAGTCACAGGTGGCTCAGGCTCAAAGACCTGGCTGTCTGGTGGCTTCCAGGGGATGGGTTATATGGGTGGGATAATCAATAATTGTGGTGACTAACAGAGATAGGGTTGTGGTCTCTACTGACTGATTAGGGCTAGGGTAGGGGGGTAATCAACCATGGCATTTGTTCTGATGTCAGCCGTGGAATTGTCCTGTCACAAGAATTTGTTCTGCTTTTCTGGGTCTGCAGCTAAAATCACAACTGAGGCCAAGATATTATGTTCAGTTTGATTGAAAACTATCTCAACAGTCAACAAGAACCCAGGGCCTTGCTTCTAAGGCTACTGGATGCTGACCAGAATCTCACGGGTCCCCAGGGAGACAGGTGAGTCAGCGTGCCAGGCGAGGCCAGTTTAAGTGAAAGGGAAAAACAATCTAATTAAAAGGCCATATGAAAGAAAATAAGATTTCTGGGCAGTTCCAGGAATCACTTCCCAACACGCGCCAGACTTCTCAGCTTAGGGAGGTTCAGGGGCTGAGGACGTAGGAAGCCCACTACTCCTGAGTAAAGAGACAGGGTGTCAGAGGTCCCAGGTTATGGGGACAACCAGGATGGGTGGCCGTGTCCAGCTCTGGGGTCTGCTTGAGAAAGCAAGTGTGACTCTCTGAAGCCTGAGGGATGTTCCAAGCCTGCAGTCACCTCCCAAAGGCACTGGCCTCGTGAGGGTGTCATTTCACTGAACACTCAGAGGCACTCCGTGGGCTCTGCCATCTTGGTCCTGGTTCCACCATAGGCCAGTACAGTTGGATGCAAGGGGGGGATCTTTTCCTGCCATGACTTGGCACACATCTCTCTCTCTGTTGGAGATGCTCCCTGATGGGTGTTGCCAAGTAGACCCACTCAGATGCTGTCTGTGGCAGGGGTGGCTGGTCTCCTCCCATAATCCACCCCCCCTTTTTCCTTAGTAATAAGGGTCCTAGACTCATGGGAGCCCAGCTAAAAAGCTGCACCCACCAGCCACCCCTGCAGGTAAGTGTGGCCATGTGACAACATTTTGGCCAGCAAGATATAAACGGAAGAGTTGTGAGCCATTCTCAGGAAGGTGCTCTGCAGGAAAGTAGTTCCTACCCCTTCCTCCTTCCTTATGTCTGGTGGGTGGACATGCTGGTGGAGCTCAGGCAACCACCTTGGATCAGGAGGTGGGAGCCTCAGGGATCACAGAGCAAAAACATGGAAGGAGCCTGGGTTCCTCGTTATTATGAAGCTCCCCAACTCATCTACAACTGCCCACCACCAGCCTCCTTGGATGAGAGAGGAGTCAATGACTGCCTTGGTGATTATTTTTGGCTCCTTTTGGCTGAATGCAATCCTAAGCAGTAGGGTGTCTTAGGGTAGAGGAAAGCTGGTGTGTGCTTGCACAAGGGCCTGGGTAATAAGTGAGAGAGGTGGGCAGGAAAGTCTGCATCCCAGGACAAGTGACAATGGAGGGGTGTTTGCAGTGATGCCATGTGGGCATGAAGGAAGAGACCATAGCCAATGGCTTCAGTTGAGCCAAAGGCAGAAGGTTCACTTCACATGTCTTCTGGGGACCACACTTGAGTGCAGGGAATGACCCATTAAAAATACCTTCAGTAGTAAATACCTTTACTACTAATGTATTAGTAGTAACTAATACATTACGTCCTTTTAAACATGGATGTGTTTTACATATGGATTTTTTGGGGCACAGTAAAAGACTTCAGAGATATTTAATAAGCCACCAGCCACTCGGAGGTGTGTATTCACTTACCTAAGTCCGACTAAACTTGGGTCTAACATCCGAGAAGCCCAAGTGAAGGATATTGAATGATGTGATTCCACTCCAGTAAAATTGTGCGTATGTGTATAAACGTATATAAAACCTCAGAACTGAAAAGATAAGTAGAAAAAAGCTTGAGATAGCTCCAGGGAGTCAAATTATGACAGGTGATATTTTAAGAGCATTAATTAAATCATAATAAATCATTGTATATGTATTTATTCTATGTATAAAATATTTTGTTTACATATTTATAAGTGTAAAATGTATGCAGGTATACATATTTTTATATATTTAGAGAACTACTTAAATATTTATCTAATCTTAGATTTATTGTAAAGATTCATCACAAAGCATTTTGAATAATTTAACTACTAGGATAGTGTTAATTTTTTTAAAAAGAAGTTTCTAAATGCGCTGGCCAGTAGCTCAGTTGGTGGGAGCACCACCCCAAGAGGCCATGGTTGCAGGTTTAATCCCTAGTCAGGGAACTTACAAGCATCAACCAATGAATGCATCAATAAGTGGAACAACAGCCCAGTAGCCCTGGCTGGGTGGCTGCATTGATTGGGGCATCATCCCATACACCAGAAGGTTGCAGGTTCGATCCCCAATCAGGGCACATGCTCAGGTTGCAGGTTTGATCCCTGCTTGGCAACCAATCAATCTCTCTCTCTCTCCCTTCCTCTCTCTCTCTAAAATCAATAACTATATCCTTAGGTAAAAACCTGTTTAAAAAATATAATAACTAGAACAACAAACTGATGTTTCTCTTTCCCTTCCTCTAAATAAATAAATAAATATAAAAAGAATTTTCCAGTTTTCCAAGGGCCAATGCTTTCCTTTTGCCATTAAAAGTGTTGTATTTGTTGGCATGAAAATGAAGGACGATCCTATTCCCAACTACAGGTTGAAAGACCTTGTCGATTGCCCGCTCTGGCACAGGGTCTCCCAGACCCCACCCCCTCAACTCCTGCCTTCTCGGTCTCGCTTTGCCCACCATTCTCTCTTCCAGCCGTCTCAACCTGCAGTCACAAGTCGTCAGCCCTGCCCCCTCCCCCGCTTCCTGGCCGCCCTCCCCGCCCCCCAACCAAAGCTGAATTTCCGGAACAGCCTGGAGGTCCCGCACCGACTGTGGTGCGTGTCCCTGAGCAGACAGGTAACAGCACCTCGCCATCGGGGGAAAGCAGCCACTTGTAACTGGAAATTCGGCACTGCTTAGGGAAAACAAGGACAAAAAGCAAGACACCAGTTCAGCAAGTCCGATGCCTTGTTCTCGGCCCACCGTTTGGTATCCTCCAGTTTTCATAAAATCGGGCACATGGTGTTTCCTTGTTGTTTTTGTTCGGTTGGTTGGTTCGATTTGGTTTTTGTTACCAGGGCAGAAGAGGGTAAGTTAGTAATAAACAAATATATAAAGGCAGCACAAAGTCATAATGGTAATGACCGACTCCTGGATGCCCTTGTCCCCAGCCCCTCCCACTTGCAGTGCAGAGTCCAACCCCGGAGGCAGAGGATAAAGACGCAGCAGCTCCAGGCGGGAGACACCTGTGGGTGAAGGTGCGGCAGTGGTGGCTGCTGGGTCCCTGGAGAGACCACTCCACCGGGAGCACGCACCTGAACTCATGCACCTTTCCAGATCCGGATGCGGCCCCTGGAGGGATCTGGTCCTTGTGGGTAAGAGAAAGCTGACCTAGCAGGACTGGACTGGGGGAAGGAGTGGGGACAGGACCCTCGCCAGGATTTCCAGTAGCTGGGCGCTCGCGCACACGTGTGCACACACACACGCACACACACACACCCCTTTCCACTGGGTGCCCCATCTGCCCCGATCCCCTCCCCCAACCTTTCCAGATGGACCCTTCCCCAACCCCTCAGGTCCTGCTGCATCTGGTACCGCTGACACACACGACTACCAGGTTTCACTGGCAGCTGTGTTTACTGTCTTGGAACATCTCCAATGTCCATACCTGGAGGCCTGGAACTGGGGTAGGGAGGGTCTCAGGTGTCTTTGCCTCCTCAGCAGAACTAAGGCTTAGGCTGGACAGAGCAGTAGATTCCCAGCTCTGTTCACATCCACTCCACTGAACTTAGATGCTAAGTCAGTAACATGTACAGACAGTCTTGGGGGAGTTTTATCCACCCAGATCCTCGTGCCCAGGGCTCCCACTGGGTCCACCCTGTACAAGGGCCATCCTCCTGGGGCTCACATCCAGTGCTAGGTGTAGATCTGTCACTGCAGTGCAATAACCCGGAGTGGTGGGGACAAGGTGAGGGGGACCCAGGAGGGTGGGGTGACACCAAGGGCCATCTGACCAGGGCTGAGGAGGAAGAGACATCAAAACTGAGAACTGAGAGATGAATATAAGTGAGTCAACAAGGAGGAAGCAGGGATGAGTGTGCCGGAAATGGGGAACGGCATGTGTGAAGGCCTGAATTTATGCCCTTGCTGGTGCAGCTCAGCGAATTGAGTGCCAGCCTGTGAACCAAAAGATTACTGGTTCGATTTCCAGTCAGGGCACATGCCTGGGTTGCAGACCAGGTCCCCAGTTGGAGGCGTGTGAGAGGCAGCCACAGATTTGATATTTCTCTCCCTCTCTTTCTCCCTCTCTTCCCTTCTAAATTAATTAATTAATTAATTAATTAATTAATTAATAAAATCTTTTTGAAAGAAAGAAAGCCTGAAGTCAGGTCAGAGTGTGGTACACCGAGAAAGCTGAATGTATGACTGGGGCACATAGTGTGGATGGTGTGTCTTCTGACGAATGAATGAAGGAGGGAGTACCTGGGGTGATGAGGTGGGACAGATGTGATCTAAAAGGAGTCTAGGTGAGTCCACAAAGACCAGCTCTCTCTAACAGTGTCTGGAAAGCCACTCTAAGAGTTTGAACTTCATCATGAGGGCCATGAGGAGCCACAGAAGGAACTTGGGTTGGGGGGAGAACAGGGCCACAACTCGGGCCTTTATAAGCACCCACATAACTGCCCTCTGAGGAAGGGTTGGAGACTGAGTGTGTAGGGAAGAATCCAGGCTGGAAGACAAGGGGGAAAGCACGGAGCAGGGCAGGGGCTGAGCAGATGGAGAGCAGGGGTGGGCTGGGGAGTCATTCAGCAGATAGAATCCTTGGCACTTTGACCAGTGTCTCTGTGGACCGTTACCCAGATGGTGTAAATCATTCTCTCTGTCTCTCTGTCTTCCTCAGCCAGTCTGCTGGCCTATGGGATCAGCCAGGCCTCTGGCCAAATCTCCATCAACTCATTCATAGGGTTCCAGGACTATCCAAGCTTCCTGAAACTCAACAATGTCCCAGAGGGGGCTCGACAATACAGCTGGCACCGGGGCATGAATGACAATGCAGAGAATATGATTGTTAGCTATAAACCTCCCTCCAGTTCCTGGCAGCCTGGGCCCCTGTTCAGCGGCCGGGAGAATGTGACCCACACGGGAACCCTGGAGATTGAGAACTCTACGCTGTATGACACAGGGAACTACACCGTGCGGGTGGACCTCGACAGTGGGACCCAGCGCGCAACCGGCTGGCTGGAGATTCAAGGTGAGTTGACCGGTTGCCCCACTTCCCTGGTGCAAGGGTTGGGCCTGGAGGCTTTGGGAGTGAGGTTCCTTGGAGATTCCTCATGCTGTCTGAGCCTCCCCCTCACCTCCGGAGGACCCAGGGAGTCTCGGCAGATGGTTGTCTGACTTCCCCCACAGAGATGGGTCACTCGCCCCCTTCAAGGGCTCAAGTTTTGCTGACAGGTATTTGTTATCTGTCAGTCGACAACCCAACAGAGAGCCACCAGCGTAGCAGCTAAAAACACCACCGTTTTACTGTTGCACAGTTTTCATGTGCCAGGATTTCAGGTGCAGCTTTTCCCCAGTGCTGTGCTCTGCAGCTCGTAAATATGGGCTGTGGCTGTGTTCTGAAGCAGTGGCTCTCCGCACAGGCTTTCGTATTGTAGTTGTTGGCTTCCTCAAGGTCAGCCAAACTCATACTCAAACTCAAACACTCTCTCTCTCTCTCTCTCTCTCTCACACACGAAGTCTTACATAACACAAGGTAATGATGGGTGTGACAGCTATGGCCTTTGCCATGTTCTATAGGTTAGTCAGCAGTCCCACCTGTGTACACTGTGTGGCCTTGAGACTTCATCTTTCCCTTGTGATCCTCAGCCTCCTCACCTGCAGAACAGGGGTGACATCTACCTGTTGTAAACTGGGAGGGAGTATTGGTAAAGCAAATGGGACTCCGGGCAGTTATTACGGAGAGTCCAAACACCACATCTCCCTGTGAATCCTACTCATGCACGGCTCTTTGGATGGGATGTCCTGATTGGCGGGGGGGAGTTGCAGAAATGACCATGCAGTCATGCGTTTATGCCAAGAACTCACCACTACTGCAGGGGACATGACAGCGATGGCTCAGCACTTAGGACAATGGGCTCAGGCAAGTGCCCACATCTTGGACGCCTCGTGCCCACTTCCTGCTTTTCTGTCCCTCTTAGTTCTCCCAAAATGCTTTTCTGCCAGGACACCATTTTACAAATTCTTGGTTTGTCCCTGACATATCCCCAAACCCCACCTTTCGTCCTCTCCTTTCCGCACAGTGTTGGAAGGTGATCCCATCCTCTCGGTCAACACCAGCTCGGTGGCAGAGAACATGGACTCCGTGGCCGCCTTCTGCAGCACCAATGCCACCAAAATCGTGTGGTATGTGAATGCCTTACGGGTGTCCAGCAACGACAAGATGACAATTTCCCCAGACGGCAAGACCCTCATCATGCACTGGGTCCACCGCTATGATATGACAATCCAGTGTGGGATAGACTCCAGCTTCGGGGGTTTTCCAAACAGTGAAGTGATCTTTCTGACTGTGGCCTGTAAGTGGTCTGGGGTCATGAGTGTGAAGCCAAGGGTGGGCTTAGGGTTTCCCAGGGATGGAGGAATAAGACAAACAGAACCAGAGAGAGGTAACATCTTGAGCTAGCCTGCAGCCTGCAGCCAGCAGGGTTCAAACCCAGCTCTGGCTAGTTAGCTCTTTGGATGTGATGGAGAGGACAATTTCTGACTTCTGCACACTGCTTACCGGTTGCAGGTTTGAACCAGGCTCAGGCCCTAGGGGCTACAGCTGCTTGGGGAAATTCTTTTGGGGCCATACGGGGACTTGCTTCACCCTCTTGTAGGCCAGTAGAGGAGAATTAACTCCCCAGCCCTCTCCTCTGAGTCTCATCTTCCTCATCTCTGAAATGGATCAGTCACATAGGTTGCTGTGAGAGTTAAGTGAATGTTTCACGTATTTAGAACAGTGCCCAGCATGCAGCTGGTATGATGCATTTGTGAGGCATTGGTTTTTACTCTATACCTATTTTTAGGATATAAAGGACTGGCCCGTATAGTACATGCTTGATAACAGATGACATTATTATTATTTTTGTTGTTGGCCCAGCTGCCTTGCCTGGGGTAGGTCTAGGGGTCCCCTTGGGGTACAGAATTGGGTACCTCCTACCAGGGGGAGGAGGACTTCCTGTGGATTTAGGGAAGGAGGCAGGACCCCAGGAGGTCAGAAACATAGCTCTGGTCTCTGCAGATGGACCCGACAGAGTGGCGCTGAACAGTAAACCCTCTGAGTTCAGAGGCATCCTGTCTGCTGACATCGGCTCCCAAGTGCAGATGGACTGTACCTCCACTTCCAAGCCAGAACCCAAGTACCGCTGGATCCACAACGGCTCCTTCCTGAGCTCAGAGGCAAAGCTCAGCTTCCCGAGTCTGACCTGGGAGCAGATGGGCAGGTACAGATGCATCGTGGAGAACTCTGTGACCCAGCTGACCATGTACAAGGACATCTGGATCCAGAGGGCCTGTGAGTGCAGCCACTTCCCCTCTGGGGCTCACATCCTGTGACTCTTCCCACCTCCATGCCTTGCCTAGCCACCATAATCAGGAATTCCATCCCCACCTCACCATGTCCTGCTCACGATGGCTGGGTGAGATTCTCCTGTCCTCTGAGGTCTGAGCCCAAAGCTCCCTCCTCTAGGAAGCCCCTTGAATCCTCAGATCAGAGCTGGGGTGAATTCCAGGGTGCCAACATTGACTGACCCTTTCCATGTGCCGTCCACCACTCCCACCTGTGTGGCGCTCATAGTCTCCCTCCAGAGAAAGTGCCTCTGATGGGCATCACCTCATTTTGTAGGCAAGAAAACCAAGGCTCGGGGAATCAGAGTGCTTTATTCAAGGCTGTAACAAGCTGAGGAGGCAGGATCCCAACCCCGGCAGGCTGGCCACACAGCCCATGCCCTCACCATCACCCGGGGCTGGTTCAGAAATGAGGAAGTGGGAGGATGGGAGGGGAGGTTGTGCAGAGGACGCAGAGGTTTGTCAATGGGTGTGGGACTGAATTTGTAAATGGGGAAAGCACCTTTTCAGCAACTGCATGATCTTTGGCTGCCTCAAGGAGAGACCCTGATATGCCCAGGGAGGGAGCAGACATGCAAGGCAGTAAAAAGCAGGGACACTGGAACCCAGTGGCCTGGGTTCAAACCCTAGCTCTGCCACTGCTTGTCTTCCAGAAACAGGGGCACCCTGACCAGGTGGCTCAGTTGGTTGGAGCATTGTCCCATGCACCAAAAGTTTGTGGGTTTGATTCCCAGTCAGGGCACATACCTAGGTTGCAGGTTTGATCCCCGGTTGGGGCATGTACAGAAGGCAACCTATCAATGTATCTCTCTCTCTCACATCGATGTTTCTCTCCCTCTCTCTCTCTCTCTCTTTCTCTCTTTCAAATTAATGAACATATTCCCAGGTGAGGATTTAAAAAGAAAAAGAAGTAGGGGCAAAGAGCTACACCTCTCTGGGACTCAGTTTCCCATTCTGTAGGGTCAGGATAATAAAGGGTCCCTGCACAACAAGGCTGCTGCAAGAATGAAATCAGACATTGAGCAAGAAAGTGCATGAGAAGCCATCCTCCTGGCAATTCCCAGAGAAAGCCATGAGCAGACATGGATGTTAGCTCAAGACATTAATTTAGGTCACACCACATTATTTGCTAAGCACCTACTATGTACCAGACATGATGCATTTAATATTTGTGCCACGGTGTCATTCATGGCTTTCTGCTCCACAGAACTATGAACTTCAGGACAGGGGTTGGGTGAGCTCTTTGATTGCCATTTGTTTACAGTCCTTAACACGGTACCTGGGATATAGTTGCAGCTCACCGAATGTCTGGGCTCTCTGTGTGATGAGTTAATGACCCTGCATAACCAGAGCACCCCATTCCCCTGTCACACTCTGTCCCCTTATGTGGGTCTGTTCTCTGGAGCACTTACTGCTGCCTGAAGTATTAGACATCTTTCCTTACTTGTTCACTGTCCAGTTCCCAGCTACAACGTCAGCCCCATGAAGGCAGGAAGTTTGTTTAGTTCACTGCTGAGTCCGTAACTACCTGGACAGTGCTTTGCCCATAGGAGATACTAACACATCTTTGAAGAACAGGTGTGTGGGTGAGTGAAGGGAAGACTCAATGGCGTCCTGATCCCCATGTATTTTCTCCTTCCAGGGCAAATGCCTGTTATTAGAACAGGTTTCTACATGACAGGACCCTTGGTGGTGTTTCTCATAGTGATGACAGTCTTGGGCGGTGTCTACATCAGCGGCATCCTTGTCTACATGCTGATCAATCGTTCCTCCACCAGGTACTCGTTACCCAGGGTCAAGGGTGGGGCACTGGTTGGGGTCTGGGACTCAGGAGCCAGCACTCCTTTGAAAGAGGGGGAGGCAGAGCAAAGGAGGAAGGGACAGCCAGGAAATGGATTGTCAGGGACCATGTGGGGCAGACACATGTGTCTCGAGGACCAGAAGCTGACCAGGAGAAGGGGAGCATTACAGTCGGCCATATTTCTAAAATAACAGTAGGGTTTCATCCAGGGACTTCTCTTCATCCCAGGTCCTTCATTTTACAATGTAGGTATTGAAGCACACCTAGCAGGGAAAGTGTGAGAATGTGTCTGGTACACAGCACTCACCAGTTCCCAAGTGAAGTGGAGGTCATCTACACCAGGGGAGGAGATGGGGTGGATGGATGATTAACACCTGGGGTTAAGTGCCAGTTCTGCCTCCAGCTGGCTGGGTGATCCCGAGCAGATCATTTCTCCTGTCAGATTTTTCTAGCCACATGTGGAAGATGTGAAGGGTAACACCTGCCCTGAAGGATGATGGGAGGGTTGAACACATGTCTTGGAGGGGATTCTCAACATTCTCAGCAGACTGGATCAGCATTTCTCAGCCTCAACACTATCAATATTTAGGGTCAGATGATTAGTTCAGCTGTGGGGGGTTAAGGCTGTCCTGTGTGCTATAGGAGGTTTAGCAGCATTCCTGGCCTCTACCCACCTGATGTCTGTAGCAACAACCACCAAAACCCCTAGTTTAGACAACCAAAAATGACTGTAGGCGTTACAAGGGTCCCAAGGGGAGGGGCAAGCTGCCCTGGTTGAGGACCGCTGTAATGGGTGTTAAAAATAGCATTGATGATGATGATGTTGATAATGATGATCATCAGGAACAAAAGGAAGTAGAGGATGAAAATGTAAGAATAGTGGTGATAATGGTGATGATGGTAATGCTGATGGTGATAATGATTCTGGTGAATCGGGTTATGGTGGTGATGTTGGTGATAATGATTATAATAGAAGTATTTATGGGGACAATGGTGATGATAGTAATGCTGGTGATAGTAGTATTGGTTATGGTGATGATAGTGAAGATTTTAGAAGATACAGCCTTCTTTATTGTTTTAGTATTTTGATATTGAGCCTATTTTTTAAAAGATTTTATTTATTTTTAGACAGAGGGAAAGGGAAGGAGAAAGAAGAACAGAAACGTCAATGTGGGGTTGCCTCTCATGTGCCCTCTATTGAGGACCTGGCCCACATGCAACCCAGGCATGTGCCCTGATTGGGAATTGAACCGGTAACCCTTTGGTTTGCAGGTCAGCACTCAGTCCACTGAGTCACACCTGCCAGGACAATGTTGAGCCTATTTGTAATCACTGTATGGTTTCTATATTACAAAGATTATAGTTTCAGCCACCAATGTGACAGTAGGCAAATTAGCCCACTCGTGCTTTAGTTTGTGATCTGTAAAATGGGAGTAATACTGATACCAACCTCACAGAGCTATCTACTCTGGGGATAAAGGAAGGTATTACTGATAAAGATCTTGGAACAAACCTTGCCATGTCATAAGCACTCAGAAGAATCTTAGATGCTGCTGTTAATGCCATCATCATTCTTCAGTGTAAAATTTCTAAACTGGCTGTGGTCAACTCTAGGGAGTTTAAGAATATTTCCAGGAGATGTGGTTCAGCTCTTCTACATCCTAGAGGAAGCCTGCTAGCCAGGCATAACCTCTGCTCACAGCCAGGAGTCAACCCAGCATTTTCACTGTCCCATTCCCTCTGAGAGACGCCTTCTCCGAGGTTCCCAGTCTGGTATGAGAGCAGGGGTGCTGGGAGTCAGAGAGGCCAGGTTTAGAATATTGACCTCTCTCTCTCTTTTTTTGTTTTTTTGCTGTGTGACTTTGGGCAAGTGATGTTACTACTCTGAATTCCTGTTTCTTCACCCACAAAATGGGCTTAAAGCATCTACCTGTGTAACTGTTGAGAGTGCTCAAGATAATTTCTACAAATCATCTACCATAGTGCCTGGCATATATTGTAACAGGTGGGGAATAAATTATCATCATCATCATCATCATCATCAGAATTAAACCAGGGAGTGCCCACTCCTTCCCCCGGTGTATGCAGCCTCTTTTCCCTCCACCCATCCCCTGCCCCAGAGCATCTTCCTGCAGTGACCATAAGACCTCCGCAATATTTCAAAAGGATGTGGAATGTTGAGGACTCCTGGTGCAGAGGTTCAGCCTCCAGATTCATCACTTCCTACTCCTGGGGTCCCGCACCCAGGAGGGTTGTGTAGAAAAAGCTGACCCCCTCCTCTACCCAGGACTCCCCTGTATTCTCGCAGTTTCCTATGGACCTGAGGTGTGACTTGTCCCTGATCTCTTCCCCTAGGACAAACCGCGGTCTGTGAGTATCCACCTTAGACCCGGAGGACAGGACCAGATAGCCAAGGAGGTAACGGAGGGGTGATGGAGAAAGGCTGAGAGTCCCCCAGAGAGGTGGGCTAGGCTATGGAGGGGGGGGGGGCGCTGGTACTCATAGTAGACTGTGAAGAGAAGGGACACGGACAGTCACACTGAGGTTGGGAGACAGAGGCTCCTGGAAAAACTCTGGACACCCCACCTAGGACCTGCAGTGTGACATCACGGGCAAAGTGGCCATTGGCTGCTCCAACTGTCTACCAGAGCCAGCCAATGGGCTGCAGCTTGGGGGCGGGTCATGCACTGAGCTCTGTGCTCTAATTCTAACGCCTCTTTCCCATCAGCGAATGTGCTTCCAAGGCCCCCGCTTCCCTAACCCGATGCCACGGTCCATCAGAAACGCCTGCGCAGAGATGTCCCAACTCAGCACTGCCGGTGGCAAGGAGATGGCACAACCTCTAAATGCCAGACAGGCAGTAATTGCTTATGTGGGCACAGCACACATTGAGCTAATCTGTCACCTGTTGGGAACTGCGCAGGGAAAAGGTGCCTATGAACGCCGAAAAGGCTCACAACTTGGTGTATTAGAGATGCTAATGCAAAACAGCATCTGGTAGGACCACAGTTGTTAAAAGCATGGATTAATTTATTGATGTAGATATAGCATATACAGTATATGCGTGTACACCACCGTTTTATGTATATACATAAAAATATGTATATAGGACCTGTACACATATTGTGGGAAAATGTTAATTATTAACAGTGCCCTCTCTTAACTTCCTTCTTTACACTTTACTGTATATTCGAAAATGTGTTTTTCTCACAAAGTATATACATTGCTTTTGTAATAAGGGAAAAAAATCAATAAAGTTAAAAGAGTGTGGAGTTCAGACCCCATAATGCTATTTCAGAAAGGTTTTTTTTTTGGAGCTGTCTTTATGGAT
>PVIA01017255.1:0-16192 GCA_004024845.1 Tonatia bakeri
CTGCTTATTCAGTTCTGAGGCAGGAGTGTGTCCATCCCTGGCTGGAGGAAGCTCAATCCAATTAACTGACAATCAGGATACAGGGTTCTGACCCTTGGCCCCTTCGGCCAAACCTTCAGTGCTCTCTTGCTGCTCTTACTTGGACGAATAACCCACTTTGGGTAGCTGAGTTATGACTACTCAAATCTCTATCTAGAGGCACTTCTGGGTGGATTTTTCTCCTAGAAGCTTCTCTGGAGCCTGGGCTCAGCACAGGATCTCTAAACTCTTGGCAGCCAGCCTGTCCCAGTACAGTGGCCATTCCTGATTCTGACCTTGGCTAAGTCCAGGAGGAGAACTTTTCTGAATGCCTCAAGAGCTACATGCTTCTAACAGAGTTGCGTTTACCTTTAAAGACCACAGACAAGTGTAGCCAGCATAGAGAAACATTTTCTAAATTTTTCTGGGGCTATTGGCCCTGCTTAGGGAGCAGAAGAGCCAGGGTGCGAACAAAATGTACACCAGTTTGCATATTGATAACAATGTGCTTCTTCCCCCTTCCTGGGTAATGGAGATGAAAAAAAACATTCCATGTTCCTCATGGAACTGTGGTCATGGTGTCTGTTTGAGGAGGGGCTGGAGGACCTGCGCCCATTAAGTACAGCACTGGCTGAGGGTCCTTCTGACTCCCACCATGGCTTTTCTCTTGTTTCCTCTTTGAACTCGTCACTCAAGGCTTGCAGTTCTTGACCAGAAAGGTCAGGGAGAGTTTTGAGGACACTAGAAGTGAGGTAGGAGTACAGGGCCTTTGCAGAGGAGTGACAGTGACATCAGGGGAGAGTAACTGAGTGAAGCCAATGACACTTGCCATGGTAAGCATGTTGCCTGCTATGACAGTTAAATGGTGCTAAATAACAACTTACTTGGGCCTCCAAACAATCACTCTTTATTATGTGTCACAATTTCAAACATTTGGAGAGAACTTTGCAAGGTGATTATTTTGATTCACAGGACCTTGACAGAGGTCACCTGGAGGTATTCACCTGAAGGACAGCCTGGCCTGGAGGGTCCAGAGGGCTTCACTGTCTCTGTGCTAGGATTGGGAAGCTGGGCTCATGTGGACTCTCAACCTGAGACCCTGCATGTGGGCTTGCCATGTGGCTTGGGCTTCTCAGACTGTGATGTTTGTGTTCCAGATAGTGTCCCAGAGGGAGCATTTTGGTACTGCAACAGACAGAAGGTGAAAGCTAACAGTCTCCCTGTTGGGCAGAGGAGAGATTGTGCAGAGATTTGCAGTTGTCTTTCAGTTTGTCACATGTGCTTTTCAGGGAGAGTAGTATTTACAGAGAAAAGAGTCACAACAAAGAAAGTGATCCTGCAGTAACACTTTGAGCCAATCACTGCTCCTTCCCTCTAGACCCAGTTGTTGGTTCTGGTCCTAAAAGGGCCAAAGAGAAAAGAGCCAGCCTTACAATACTTCCTAGTGTAACATTCAAGGAACAGTTTTGGGTGTCTGCCATGTGTAGGGCCCCGTGTGAGACACATGGGGATGCAATGATGTCCTGGTCCTAAAGACCCTGTCACTCTAGTGGAGGACTGACTGAATGTTGCCATGGACTGAATAAAAGGATGATGTGAACCCAACCCAAGTTCTTCTAATTACCCTAAGGCCATAATTCTAACTGCAACTACAAGTCTTGGGATCCAAATCCCTATATGTGATCCACATAGTATCTTCGAGCTACATGCTTTGAAAAGCCCATCTATTAGCCTAAGGCCCTTCTTCAACACTCAGCATGATGTCTCTTTGCCAGTGCCCTCCCTATTCCTCGTCATGTCCACTAACAACAGCCTTCCAGGGTCTCGCCCTCTGTCCTCACCCTGCCTGCCTATTTGACATCTCTCTGTATGATAACAGTGTCCTAGTGGATTCAAGTGTCCCCAAATGCCAAGTCTATGCTGCTATGGGGACTGAGGAAATGCACAACCCTAGAGCATGGATGTTGGCAGTGGGGGAGGCCACGCCCATGCCAGGACTCTGCATCGCTAGCTGGGGCACTCTGTCCTGTGACCTTGGGCATGACATAGGCTAAGTGGGAGGAGGTGCCTGCAGTGTCCAGAAGGAAAAGGGTCAGTCTGTTACAGGTACCAAATGGAAAAGATTCCCACATCCTTTCTATTACCTTTAGCTATTACCAACAAAACCACGCCTTTGGGAAGAAATAGAATTGTTCAAGAAGCCATTACTATGACTGGACTTCTATAAGAGAGTAGTAACAGTGCATCCCCAGGACAAACTGCATGTGACAACATACCCCAGGGACAAACAATGCACCCTGATGGAGGAACAAGGCAGGGGAGGACAGCAGAGGTGCTGTGCTTTGCAAAGGAGTGACAATGACATGAGGGGAGAGTAACTGAGTAAAGCCAATGTCATACCTCCACTGTGGCCTCATTTATAGGCAAGAACTGAACAGAGAGCCCTTAAAATTTTTTATTTGCCTACAATCTTCCTCTTTAGTTAGACATTTTTAAAGTGCCAGGACATTTGCAATCCTTAGATCCTAAAATAAAAATTGTTTTCAATTCTTACTCCTCTCCTTGGAGATGTGTCCACCCCCTTCTCACTCCCACCCACACCAGAAAAGAAAAAAAAATCCAAGGCTGCAAAGTTGGCTATGCTTCTTGTAGGACATATGGCTTCTTACCACATGCAGAGAGAAGATGTTCTCATGATGATTCCAAATAAAGGTCAAATAAACTTGCCATCCCAGCAGAATCCCCAGTGAGGACAGGGGTCTCCCCATCTGCAAAGTGTCCAGGTGGTGGCCTTAGTTGCATCACAAGGACCACCTTTGAACACAGGCACATTCTGTGAAACTTCCAGCCAGGATAATGTTCGTCCAGTAGTCCCAAGTGTGTTGATTTCCTTTCCCTTTCAAGGCAGTAAGCCAGGCTGCACAGAGGAGTGCTAAGGACCCACAGGTTCAGGAGAATAAAAGAGCCCATATTTACAAGGTGAAAAATCTTTTTGCCCTTCCTACCCTTTGTTGCCTCTCATTCCAGAACAGTCTGAGATTCCCTTAGGACTTCCTGGGGGAGCTGGGGCTCAAGGTGGTTTACAGCACGATATCATTGGTCAGGATCCTCTTCGGATGAGAGAGTAGGGGACCAGAGAATGAGGCAATGGTGAGTAAATAAGGAGGGAAGGGCAGAAATCGAGCTGAGAGGAAAAACATGGCTGAGAGACAGAGCATATGGTAAGAGGGGGAGAAATAGAGCACATGAAAGGAAAAGGAGAAGAGAGGATAAAATGGTGTGCAGGGAGGTGGGCAAAGTGTGGGGAGAAAAGATCAAGGACAGTGCTTCAGTGAGAGAGAGGAGGCAAATCCAATGCAAGTGTATAAACGGGAAGGAAGGAGGCTGAGAGCAGGGGGAAGGGTCAAATCAGAAGGCTGGAGAGGAAAGTAGCCTGAACCTGCTGTACAGGGAGGAGGGCTGGCTGTGTCGGGAGGAGTTGGGCTCTACTGTCCCATATGTCCCCACATTTCTATCAGCTCAGAGACAACCTGGCTGAGTGAGACAGCCCAGGTAAGAACAGGTGGAGCTGCTCCCCTGCCAGCTCCAGCCCCAGGTTTCCAGGACTAGTACTTAGCACTCCCAGCATGTGTTTCTTTCCCCAGTGCAGAAGAGCTGAAGAGGTCTAGGAGTGAGGCTTGTTCAGATCATGAGCAAGAGTGTGCTTGTGGGGGCTATATATAAAACAGGTTCATCCAGAACAATGCTTCTTAGTGAGACCCTTGGGAGGGGTGGTAGGTGGTCCCAGCATGCTTCAGAAGACAAAGGGGTCTCAGAGGTAACCACAGGGGGCACCCGGGGAAAGGCTCACCAGTAGTGAACAGAATAGGACAGACAGCAGGTGTCCAGTTCTCTGCATCCCTGCTTGGGTATCACAGTGTCTCCCCTTATTACCTCCTTACTTTCTAAGGAAACTCACAGTCTGGGAAGGTGCAGCAACATAGAGATTCCAGCTGAGGAACCTCTAAAATTCCAGCCTCTGCTTCCAGGCAGATTTCTGGCCTGAGGGCCCTGGGGCCAGAGCTAGGAGGACAAGAGCTCTGGGAGGAGGCAAGAGAGGAGGCTGGCTGCTGGCAAGGTCACTTTATTCCCAATAAGGGCTGCTTTTAGAACAGATTCATAGAGATTGGGACTAGAGGGAAGCCCAGGGGTCAACTCCCTCTGAAATTGGAGTCAGAAAATTCACATTCAATTCTAATTTCTGCCTCTTGAGATGGGATGACTTTGGTCATATCACAGACCTCCCTCAGCATCATTTTTTTACCTGGAGAGTGGGGGTGGTGGTGGTGTCCCTGCAGGTGTCGTGTTTGAGTTGGTGCATGTCCTGGGCAACCAAGACTCCTGGCCCAGCGGGTATTGTTGCACAAAAGCTTTGCTCACACTGTCCATAAAAATCTAATGAATGTGTGGTCACATGATTCTTGCAAAGAAGACCTCAGCCAGCTCACAAGCAGGAGGGAATGACTCACTAAGAAGCATTGTTCTAGATGAACCTGTTTTATATATAGCCCCCACAAGCACACTCTTGCTCATGATCTGAACCCCAGTGAACACTATTTGGTCCTAAAGGGGAGCCCAGTGGAGGAGAGGGGCCCTTGAGCATAAAGCCAGCCCCTCAAGAAGGCTCCCATAGGGGTGAAAGAGGGAGACCCTGCAACAGGAGGCCTCTCCTCTCCCCTCTCCTGAGTGAATGAGACAACTTACTCAATGGAGTCAACAGAAATCAGTTAAAAGAGGAGGAGTCAGCCCCACAGCTTTATTACATTGTAGGTAACAATGACACATCCTGATCCCAGAAGATAATTCCCAAAATAACCCACATAATTCTTGGGGTCTGAGTTGATCCCTGCCACCCAACCCCAGGGCAGAGCCGGCAGTTGTCAGTGCCTCAGCCCAGAGCACAGGGCACCACTCCTGGGACAGGTTCCCCCTCCTCAGTCACTTCTGCATCTGCAGTGAGGTTCCTTGGGGCCACAGCTGCCCTCATCATGCAGAGCGATGGCTTGCACTGTTCATAGCTGCTTCATGACAATTTTTGGTTTAGAGGCTAGAATCCCTGAAACCCAAATCAAAATGACAATGTAGGCAGAGTCCTTACTTGTTATCTTATGTAACTAAACTTTAGTAAATTTGAGGTGGAGCTGAGCCTTAGGAAATAACTTTATCTCAAACTTGAATGCCAGTAGGACCTTCCATACTTTCTGGTTGTGCTCCTGAAAATTGGGGTTGTGCTCTCAAATACCTTCCACACAACTGAACACAGTTCCCCGGGCATCTCAGCAGCTTGCAGAGAAAATGGACTGGCTGTCCTGCTGTGCTCAAGCCCATTTTTGAGGGTGAAAGGAGGATGTGTGAAATGTACCTCCAACTCAGCCTGTCATGAACCAAGTTTTGGTTTCTCTCTCCCATTAACCTGCTCTTTTCACTGTCCTCCAACAGGTCAACGAGATTAACATCATCCAATGTCATCAGCCAGAAGCTTAGGCCTCAACCTTGACTCCTGTTCCCTCACCCCATATCCTAGTCCTTACCAGGTCTTAGAGTTTTGTAGTGAGAGGTCTGATGTAGGTGTTACTGGGCTACAGTGAAGAGGTCAGAAAGGGCTGCCTTCCTTTGTGGAGGCTCTGGGTGTGAATCTGATTCCTTGCTTGTTCAAGTTGTTAACAGAAATTTATTCAATGTTGTTGGAGGACTGGGGTCCCTGCTCCCTTACTGGGGGTCAGCAGAGGGCCACCCCAACTCCTAAAGGCCACCTACACACCTTAGCTTGTGTAGCTTCTACACAAGCTGCTTCTTAAAAGCCAGAAATGACTGGTTGAGTCCTTTTTACTACATATCTAAGTTAGTTCTGAGGAGGTGTCCAGAACTACATAAAACTAAATATTTGTCAGTAAGGCTTATCACCCTAGTCCAGGTTGCACCCAAGCAGAACAGAAGTTCCTCCAAGGTGAACAAATGACAGAGAAATTTTCCTCTAAGGACTTTGAGAACACAGGATCATACGAGAGTGGACCACTTGTCTCATAAATGTACCTCCAAGTTCTTAGTTTGGGCTCAAACAAGGGAGGGGACAAATGCCAGATTGACTAGCTGTTCACCAAATTAATTGTTCATCTTTTGTGACACACAAAAAAACCCTGGATTTCCAGCCTCTCTTGCAATTACTTAAGGGCATGCAGCTGAGTCTTGGCCCAGAGAAAATGAGCAGGAAAGAAATAGGCTCACACCACTGTGGAGACTTGGTGAGTCCAAAAATCTGATGGGGGAGCCTGGCAGGCTAGAGGTTCAGGAAGAAGTTAATCTTTCAGGTCAAGTCTAAAAGTTTCTCCTGCAGAACTCATTCTCGGTTGGAGGTCAGTGTTTGTTCTATTCAGGCTTTTAGCTGATGGGCTGAGGCCCACCCATACTATGAGAGGTAATCCTATTTATTCCAAGTCCATTGATTCAGGAGCTATCCAAGATGGTGGTGAAGTAGGTGGTAGGTACATTCACCCCCTTCCAGGACTAAACTGAACTTACAATTAAAATACAGAACAATCAACATAAATAACCAACTGAAGACTAGCTGAATATAAATCTTATAACTGGCCCAGGACAAATAACTCAGTTGATTTAAAGCATTATCCTGATATCCCTAAGTTGCAGGTTTGATCCATGCACATATAAGAATCAATCAATGAATACATAAATAAGTGGTACAATAAGTCAATGCCTTTCTTTCTCTCTCTAAAAATAAATAAATAAATAATAAATAAACAAACAAACAAACCTATAACCAAGGATCTACAGAAGAAGCTACATTGAGACTGGTAGGAAGGGTAGAAAATCAAAAAACACTGGCCCCACAGCCATGTGCAGTGGCTGAGTATCCAGAGGGGTATCTCAACCTCAAATGCTCCCCCTGAGGAGCACTGGGGGAGGGGGTCTCAGTACTACATCAGGTTCCCATCCCAGAGCACCAGAACTGGGAAGAGGTGCCCACATAACATCTGGCTGTGAAAATCATGTTATTCTGACTTCCAGGGAGAGATGGGAGTCTTCTAGAATCTCAGACACCTTCCTAAAGGTCCAGTTACAAAATCTCATTCACAACCACTCACCCTGGGCTCCTGCAGAGGGAAGGCAGAGCAGACTAGAGGAGTGTGAGGAGAAACAGGGTTTTTTGGCTCCAGAGAAAAAGCTAAAGGGACAGCAGCCAGTGTCCCTGTGTTGTATCCCTCTAACACACCACAAATGCCATCTTTCCTGTGTTGAGCACTCCCCTCCTTACTGCATCAGCCTGGAGGAACACAGTAGTCCCACCCTCCCCCCTACTCCCCTGCCCTGCAAAGTTCATATACCTTTTGGAGGAGTTGGCTGCCTGGGGCCCAGGAGTAGAGGTCCAGGCAGGCTTAGGGAGTGTTTGTAACTGACTTGTGTGGCTTTGGAGCAGAAATAATCTCCCTACCTTCCTGCAATCTTTACTGGCACTCCCTAACAGAAGATCCATTAGCCCTGCCTTCCTGACTCTCAGCAACCTTGCCTGCTGAGCCCAGGCTCTCCAGAAAGATGGGGCAGAATTCTGGACAGACTGAGTTGTGTGGCTCTAGGATGGGCCCATTATTTTCCCTTGCACGTCTGACCAGTAAAGAACCTTTCCTTTGTATGGCCAAAATTTGGTCTATTTGGGCCTGAAAACACTTCTGGTCACTCTCTGACAACTCCACAAAGTTCTGCAGGAACCCTGCCGAGGGGAGCTAGATTTGATATACCCTAGAACTTTTGCTGAGTGACCTCAGATGTAGCACTGGCACCATGTTTGAATCTGTATCAGTCTGGTGAACACTACTCACCTCCACTTGGTGATTCACTGATAATTTACCTCATGAAACTTGAATACCACCAGTGATTCTTTCAGTAACTGAACCTAATAGGCAGCCAGCTAGTGGAGGTAAGAAAAAGCAGATCTTGGAGTGCCTTGGGCCTTTTTCTGACCTATCCCTAGAAGAGAACTGGTGGAAGTCAGCCTTGGAGCATATCCTGGCTCTTTGCACACACACCCAAGCCCAGCAGAGGTACCTGCAGACTGTGGATCACTCTGTAGCTCAAATAAGGTTGCCTAGGGCCAAACACAAGCAGAGTCTGACATTGATCTGCACTGGAGTCCCTCCTAAGAGGCCAGAGCTTCAACACATCCAGTGGCAAGTTTCAGACAATATCAGAGCAGGATTCAATTAACTCCACAAGCAGCCCATCACATCCTGCTGAGCTGAATTATGTTTGGTGTGGTCAGCATCTTCACAGTGAGGTTGCCAGTATGGGGATCACAGTATGGTTGATCCCCATACTGGCAACCTCAGGGTTGAAGCCATGCAAGGAAAAGCCAATAGTAAAACTCACACCAGGAGAGCTCACATAACCCACACAAGGGACATTCCTAGAGCGCTCAGCTTAAGTGATCAAGAAGACTGCACCACTGGGTCCCAGAGGACAACTACAATATAAGACCACCTAACCAAGACTGGGAGATATAGTGGATTCACTTAATACATAGGAAAAAAACACAAAGATGCAGCCAAAATGGGGAGACAAAGAAAAATGCCATAAATCAAAGAACCAGAGAAATCTCCAGAAAAAGAGCTAAGTGAAGTGGAGGTAAGAAATTTACCAGATAATAGAGTTCAAAAAAAAGACTTTAAGAATACTCAAGGACATTAGTCAGAACTTTAAGGAACTTAGTGAGAAGTTAACTTCAAAAAGAGCATACAAAGCATAAAAAAACTAGTCAGAAATGAAGAGTACAATATCTAAAATGAAGAATACACTAGAAGAAATCAACAACAGATGAAGCAGAGGACTGAACCAATAATTTGCAAGACAAGTTAGCAGAAAACACCCAACAAGAGCAACAACAACAACAACAAAAAAAACCCCAAAATTGTTTAAAAATGTTGTTTAAGAGTCCTTTGGGACAATGTGAAGTGTAACATTGCATCATTGGGGTACCAGAGGAGAAGAGAGAGGGCAAGGTAATTGGGAACCTACTTGAAAAAATAATGACTGAAAATTTTTCTAACCTGGTAAAGGAAAAAGACACACAAGTCCAGGAAATGCAGAGAATTACAAACAAGATGACCTCAAAGAGGCCCAAACCAAGACACATCATAATTAAGAAAGACAAAGAAAGATTCTTTTTTTTTTTAATACATTTTAATATTTGGTAGGACTACCCCCTTTTCTTTTTTTCTTTATTTATTTTTAGAGAGGGAAGGGAGGGAGAGAGAGAGAGAAACATCAATGTGCGGTTGCTGGGAGACATGGCCTGCAACCTAGGCATGTGCCCTGACTGGGAATTGAACCTGCGATGCCTGGTTCGCAGTCCGCGCTCAATCCACTGAGCTACACCAGCCAGGGCAGAAAGATTCTTAAAAGCAGCAAAAGAAAGACAGTTAGTTACCTATGAGACAGCTCCCATAAGACTGTCAGCTGATTTCTCAAAAGAAACATTTCAGGCCAGAATGGATTGGCATAAAGTATTGAAGTAATTGAAAACAAGTACCTAAAACCAGGACTACTTTACCCAGCCAGGCTATCATTGAAAATTGTAGGACATATAAAAAGTTTCCAAGACAAGAAGAAGCTAAAGGAGTTTATTACCACCAAAGCAGTATTACAAGAAATGTTAAAGCATCTTCTTTAAAAAGAAAAGAAGAAAAAATAACCATGGGTATAAGAAATGACAATAAATATGTATCTATTAATAATTACTTTAAATATAAATGACTTAAATACACCAGTCAAAAGATGCAAGGTAGTTGAATGGATAAGAATACAAGACCCATATGTATGCTGTCTACAACAGACCCATTTCAGAAAGAAAGACACACAAAGACTATATGTAAAGTGATGGAAAAAGAATTTCATGCAAATAGAAATTTTAAAAACTTGGGTAGCAATACTTTCATGAGACAAAATAAACTGTAAGGCTATAAATACAAAATAAACAAAGGCTATAATAAGAAACAAAGGAGATTAAATAATGATAAAGAGAGCAATTTAACAAGAGCATATGATTCATGTAAATTTTTATGAACCCAACTCCCTAAAGTCCCTAAATACATAAAGAAAAACTTAATGGACATAAAGGGAGAAATTGACAGTAACAAAGTCATAGTAGGGGATTTTAACACCCATTGACATGAGTAGATAGATCTTTCAGACAGAAAATCAACAAGGAATCGGCAGCCTTAAGTGACACTCTAGATCAGAGGCATTTAATTGATATCTTCAGAGCATTTAACCACAAAGCATCAAAATATACTTGTTTTCAAGTGCACATTGAACATTTTCTCAGATATACCACATGTTAGGGCACCAAACAGCCTCAATAAATTTAAGAAAATTAAAATCATGTCAAGTATCTTTTCTGATAATAATATCATGAAGCTAAAAATCAATCATAAGAGAAAAACTGAAGAACACACAAAGACATGAAGGCTAAATAACATGTTCCTTAACAATAAATTGGTTAAAATGAGATCAAAGGAGAAATTAGAAGATACTGTAAAACAGTCCTGGATGGTGTAGCTCACTGATTGAGTACTGGCCTGCGAACCAAAGGTTTGGCAGTTTGATTCCTACTCAGGACACATGCCAGGGTTGTGGGCCAGGTTCCCAGTTGGGGGCATACAGGAGGCAACCACGCATTGACTTTTCTCTCCCTCTCTTTCTCCCTCCCTTCCCCTCTCTTTAAAAATACATAAATAAAATTTAAAAAAAGAAGAGAGAGTAAGGTGGGTTAGGAGCTTGGTCCCTGCCTTCCTCTTCTCTCCCTTCTCACCCCTCCCATTCTCTTCCCCTGCATTTCTGCTAAAAACAAAAACAAAAAAATAAATAAATAAAAATAAAAAAGAAGATATTGTAAAACAAATAAAAATGAGAACACAATAACCCCAAAAATGTATGGGACACAATGAAAGCAGTTCTATGAAAGAAATTCATAGCAGGACTTGAGAACTACATCAAGAGAAAAAATCTGAAATAACCTAACTTTACACTTAAAGGTACTAGAAAAAGAATAGCAAACAAAGTCCAAAGGAAGTATAAGACATAAAATAATAAAAGTTAGAGCAGAAATAAATGAAATAAAGTCTAAAAAAAAACAATATAAAAGATGAATGGAATCAAAAGCTGGCCATTTGAAAAGATAACAAAGATTGACATAACTTTAACTAGACTCATCAAGAAGTAAAGAGAGAGAACCCAAATAAATAAAATCTGAAATGAAAAAGGGAAAGTAACAACTGACACCACAGCAATACAAGAGATTTTAAGAAAATAGTATGAAGAACTAAATGCTAACAAACTGGACAATCTGGACAAAATTGATAAATTTCTGGAAACACAATGTTCCAATATTGAATTAGGAAAAATCAGCTAATTTGAATAGATTTAATATAATGAATAAAATTTAAGCATTAATAAAAAAAATCCGAGCAAACAAAAGTCCTGCAATGGATGGCTGCACAGATAAATTTTACCAGACACTCAAAGAACTAATACCTACTCTTCTCAAACTATTCCAAAAAATCCAAGGGGAGGGTAAACTACCAAGCTCATTTTACAGAGCCAGCATTATTGTAATTTTAAAATTAGATAAAGACACTACAAAGAAAGAAAATTATAGGCCAGTATTCCTGGAAAACATACATGCTTAAATCCTCAATAAAATATTAGCAAACAAAATACAGCAATATATTTAAAAGATCATACACCATGATCAAGTGGGATTTATTCTTGGGATGTGAGGTTGGTACAGTATTTTCAAATCAATTAACATGATATACCATGTAAACAAAATGTAGAATAAAAATACTATGATCCTATCAATAGATGCAGAAAAAGCATATGTTAAAATCCATCATGGATTTATGATTAAAAAAAAACAAACCTCTCAGCAAAGTGGGAATAGAGGGAATGTACCTCAATATAATAAACACTATCTATGACAAACCCACAGCCAATATCATATTCCATGGGCAAAAACTAAAAGCATTACCCTTAAGATATGGAACAACTGGGATGTCTGCTTTCTCCACTCTTATTCATCAAAGTACTATAATTCCTAGCCACAACAATGAGACAAGAAAAAGATATAAAAGGCATCCAAATTGGAAAGGAAGAAGTAAAACTGTCACTGTTTCAGATGCCATAT
The DNA here is from genome assembly GCA_004024845.1 of Tonatia bakeri. NCBI lineage: Eukaryota > Metazoa > Chordata > Mammalia > Chiroptera > Phyllostomidae > Tonatia > Tonatia bakeri. The sequence goes on from PVIA01017255.1 coordinate 12,251, forward strand.
ACTGTACATAAAGAACTCTAAGTATTCCAACAGAAAATACTACTAGAACTGATAAATGAATTATGTAAAGTAGCAGGATACAAAAGAAATATCCAGAAATTGTTGCATTTTCATACACCAACAATAAACCCTGAGAAAGGAAGACTAAGGAAACAATCCCGTTTATACTTGCATAAAATAAAATACCTAGGAATAAATTTAACCAAGGATGTAAAAGACCTGTGCCTGGAAAATTATAAGACACTGAAGAAAGAAACTGAAGAAAATACAAATGAATGGAAGCATATACTGTGTTCATGGATACGAAGAATTGACATCATTAAAATGTCTATACTACCCAAAGTAATCTATAAAGTCAACGAAAATTCTTTTAAGATACCAATGATGTGTTTCACTGAACTAGAAAAATATTCCAGAAATTTATATGGAAACACAAATGACTAAGAATAGCCACAGAAATGTTGAAGAAGAAGAACAAAGTTGGAAGTATCACACTACCTGACATCAAACTATCCTACAAAGCCATAGTAATCAAAGCAGCATAGCACAGGTATAAAAACAGACAGGTATATCAATGGGATAGGATAGAGAGGCCAGAAATAAACCCCAGACTCTATCTTCCATTAATATTTGATAAAGGAGGCAAGAACATACAACAGGGTAAAGACAGTTTATTCAATAAATAGTGTTGGGAAAATTTGACAGATTCATGCAAAAAAAAATGAAAGTAGACCACCTTCTTACACCACACACAAGAATAAACTCAAAATGGATTAAAGATTTAATCCTTTTCATTTTGATCTGTAATGAGTCTTACATTTTGATTTGTAAGACTCAAAAACATAAGAATCCTAGAAGAAAACATAGGCAATAAGATCACAGAAATTTCTTGTAGCAATACTTTTTTTCCTGATATATCTCCTTGTGCAAGGGAAACAAAAGAAAAAAATAAATAAGTCGGACTATATCAAACTAAAAATTGTTTGCACATGAAAACAAACCATCCAAAGAATGTAAAAACCCATTGAATGGGAGAACATCTTTGCTTATGATATTTGATAATATGTTAATATCCAAAATTTATAAATAATTCATATAACTCAACACCAAAAAAACAAATAACAAGTGCTGGCATGGATGGACCTGGAGACTGTTATGCTAAGTGAAATAAGTTAGGCAGAGGAAGACAAGTTAGAGAAAGACAAGTACCATATGATTTCGCTTATATGAGGAATCTAATGAACAAAATAATCAAACCAAAAAAATAGAAAAAGACTCATAGATTCAGAGAACAGACTGACCGCTGTCAGGGGTGTTGGGATGGGGTTAGGGCCTGGGTGAAAAAAGGGAAGGGATTAAGCAAAAAATAAAAAATCACACAGACAGACAATGTATGGTGATTACCAGAGGGAAAGTGGGGAGGTAGAAGAGGGTAAAGGGGGCATAAATGGTGGAGGAAGGAGACTTGGCTTTGGGTGGTGAACACACAGTATGCTATACAGATAATGTATTACAGAATTGTACACTTGTAAACCACATAATTTTATTAATCAAAAGAAAGTAGAGTTGAAAAGACATCCCAACAGGCCCAATCCAACTACACACTTCTGCCTTGCCCCCTGCCTGAGGGAAGACAGTACTTAACTCACTAGGGAAAACCAGGAGTCTGAGGCCTGAGGCTTGTATAATAGAGGGAGAGATTTTTAAGGAAAAAGGAAAGAAAACAGTGGTATAAATGCAAAAGCAGTTTTATAACAGTATTTTTAAATAATAAATTACAACAAATTATCAATTAAAAAACTGACAAAGAAATACCACAAAATCTAGAAAAGTAACATGTTACTTAAATGTCTGACATAGTTATATAATTATTCTATTGCTACATTTGCAGGGGTAGTGGCTGAACACCACTTGATATGTCACAATAATTTTATGACATAATTTTCTGTAACAAGAACAGAAAGATCATCTAACTTCTCTAGCATGGTTGATTGATTGATTTTTGAATTTTAATAGAACTCAGTATTGGTAACATTATCGACTATTTTGGATTGTTGTCATATTCTTGCACATGAAAACCAGTTCTGCACATAGACTATTCTTCAATATTTTAGCTGATGCTGCACACTACTTTGTCATGGATGCCTTTGTCTAGCAATGTATTGTTTTATGTCACCTTTGTTAACAGTGGTATTTCTAGTCATCAGAAACATATTTATGCTGTCTCCCCAAAGTGTTTGTTGTTCCACTTCTCTTTATTAATTTAATTATCACACAGTCCAAGGGCTTACTTATCACTTGTATTAGATGTATATCTCTTAACAGTATATTCAAACAGTGCAAACGACATAATATATGCCTGTAATCCAAAACTAAGAGATGCTGATTCTCACTTCCCATAATGCCTTTGACTGGGCCATCCCTTCGAAACAGGGAGGGAGTGTGGTAGAGGGAAAGGCAAGGGAAAAATTAGTCTTGGAGGAGCCTTGATGCTCATGTGTCTCCCTTTTATCATACATTCTCCTGCCTTCATTACCTGCTGTGAGATCGATCCTGGGCAAGTTACTTAAAATCACTGTACCCCGGTATCTCTTTGTCTGACATGAGTCTAACATTCAAGTTTTCAGGGTGCTGTAAGAATCAAATGAGATCAATGCATGTTAAAGCTTCTAGATGGGTTTTTGGCTTACAGTGGACAGTCAATAAATACTAAGTAGCTCCTCCCACTAAAGTAGCTCTTCTGGTGATTTAATCAGAGCTTCTAAAGAAGCTTATCCTGCTTCTTGGTCTGGCTATGCCAAGGGAAGCATCTGCAGACAGGGACTGATTCTGCTGCAGTGGGAAGGTAAAGGACCAGATGGGCAGTAGGGGCCAGGGGCTGGAAGAAGCAGTAGGACTGGGATTTCAATCCCCATTAGCCTGTTAGCCCACCTCTCCTACCTTACCTCTCTCTTCTCCTCAAGAGAGCCCCTCCCCCTGCCATACCCACCGACTCTCTGGAACCTGAAATGTGGAAATACCAGGGTTTCTGCAATTCTTGAGGTAGTCACACACCAGCAGTGCCAATATTACCTATGAGCATTGGTAGAAATGCAAATTCTCAGGCTCCACTTTAGACCCACTAAGTCAGACACCTTGCTGTAAGACCCAGAAATCTGTGTTAACAAGCCCCCCGGGTGATTCTGATGCCTGCTAAAGTTTAAGAAGTGTTGCTACAATCAAAGCATAACCTCATTTTCTACAAGGTGTGACACAGGAAGAGTACCAAAAAGACACTGGACTAAAATTGTTACACTCAGTGTCCACCCCTCTAGGTCCCTGCATCCTGGAATTCTGTCCTGTTGTTTGCTGCACCACCTAAAACATGCTGATCGCCATGTGTATTCTGGTGACGCCAGTACAAATAAGCCCTCCTGTCTCTGGTTCCCATAGCACAGCTGCAGTACACTGAGACTTTCACAAAGATCCTTCTTTAAATGCTAACAGAGAATACAAGAGAAATTGCTGGAGGAGCTGTACTGGGCACAAAGACAAGAAGAAAATGCCTAGCCTGCTATGTAATTAGCTCTGGTCTGCATAGTTCCACAACCATTTTGAGGGTGCTAGTCAGAGACTTCTGAGTTCCACCTTTTTCCTATCTTTTCTATGCACCCCCCCCCGGAAGTAGAAGGGTAGCACATTGGACAATACCCTCAGGCTTTCTAGAAAAGACCTCGTGCAGACGTGAAGCCAGTCCCCTACCTGAGAGTGAACAGTGAGGTGCTCCCATCTCTTCAGATCTGGGAAGGAGGATTGAAGCCATTGAATGCCTTTTCCCCTCCTCCCCACATCTGGCACCTTCGTCATTTTTCCCTGAAGCCTTGTATTTCTGCCTACACATATTTATTCACCCTTAGTGAGGGTGTCCCTGCCATTTAGCTAAGTCCTGCCCCTGGATCCAAC
>PVIA01017256.1:0-16195 GCA_004024845.1 Tonatia bakeri
CAATTGCTGGAAGCAACCTAAGTGCCCATCAGTAAATGTTGATCAAAAAGCTTTGGTACACTAACACAATGGAATATTACACAGCAGAAAGAAAGAAGGATCTCCTACCTTTTGTGACAGCATGGATGGATTTGGAGAGCATTATGGTAAGTGAATGAAATAAGCCAGGTGGTGAAAGACAAATACCATGTGATCTCACCTTTAACAGGAATCTAATCAAGAAAACAAACAAGCAAGCAAAATGTAACCAGGGACTTTGAAATTAAGAAGAAACTGACAGTAACCAGAGGGGAGGTGGGAGGTGATAATGCAGGGGAAGGGGGGCAGTGTTTTCAGAAACAACTACATAGGACACAGGGACAAAACCAAGGCAGGTTGGAATTAGGGGAGGGAGATGGGGATGGCTGGGGTTGGGGGGAGAGGTGGGAGTTAAATGTAGACAACTGTACCTGAACAATAATAACATAATTAAAAAAAATCTTTGACCCCCTCCCAAAAAAGAGATTTTCCCTTCTTTGGCACTGATACCTAAACATATTTGACTTCACATATTTCAGATGTTGCTTGGAAAACTATACTATATGAATTTGGAATTTTTTTTGCATAATGCAATACCTGGGTTAATTGAGAATAATGACCAGGAACCAATGGAGATGACCTTAAACTAGTTTAACACCTGATCTGTCAACTATCAATGTTCACTGAGTGGATGTATGGCATGCTCCCTAATTTATGATATTTTATGTGATGTTTAATTCATTACAGGGGTTGCCTATTCCCCAGTCTTTGTGCTTTCACACATGGGGTCCAATTTCTTCATTGTTGCTCTGAAAAAGAAATGTTTTTCTTTAAGAAATTTCATACTTTTCTGACGTACTTTGAAATTTTGAAGTTTTGTAGGACACAGTTTGCTTTAGCTCTTTGCCTTATATTATTTTTCTTTTTCTTTTCACAATGCTAATAATCAGCTAGCACAAGAAAAACAAACTAGTGAATTCGGTTATTACTCTTAACATTTGAAGGACTAGCATTAAATCAAATATTCTTAATTTTTAACAAAAATAATTGTAGAAAAATTTTATTGTCTATTTTTAATGATCTGTGATAGCATTTTAGGGCCCAAATGTACTGCTTCTATGTACATTTAGTAGAAAACACAAGACAGGGCAAATTAAACACAGGAGGCTATCTAGTCTTTGATTCTCAGACCCATACAGAGGAAAGGGGTGCTGAAAAATTATAGAAAGTTTCCATCTTGGTTAAGTTCTTTTGTCCCACAATATTTCCTAGTAAACAAAAATACTTTTTCATAGTTTATTATGTCTAGTGTAGCAGTTTTTATTAACTAAAGTTTCAGAGCCTGGGCTCATGACTTTGGGCAAATAATTCCCTGAGACTTGGTGTCTTTTAACTTTAAAATGAAGCTAAAACTATTTGTTTCTTCCCCTGAGGATTAAGTGTGAAAATGTCTGTCAGTCTCTTAGATTAATTAATGACAATTGGTATACCAGAGATAGCTAGAAGGTTATTTCTTGCATGTCAGTTTTGCAAAGAAGAATGCAAGTTGTTTGGGGTCCTATTAAAAATTATTGTGGGCAGATGACACTTTAGGGCCTTGTAACTAAGGGGATGAGGGGCACTTGCAGAGTAGTGACATGACAGCTACAGATATAATGATACCAAAATGCACTAATGCACTATGGCTAGAGAAGGGAGCTACTTCTCCCTAGTCAACTTGTCTGGTATAATAAAACATTCTAAAACTAACTTTAAAATAGGTTTATTTTTAATTATAGTAGCCATGCAATATTATATCAGTTTTGGATGTATAGCTTAGTTGTTAGACATTTATATAACTTACACAGTGATCACCTTGATCATTCTAGTACCCATTTGGAACCATATGTTATTATTGCAATATTAGTGATTTTATTCCCTATGCTGTACTTTATGTCCCTGTGATTATTTTTCTAACTGCCAATTTGTACTTATGAATTTCTTCACCTTTCCCTCCATCCCCTCAACTCCCCTCTCTTCTGGCAATGCTCAGTGTATTCTATCTATAAGTCTGTTTCTGTTGTGTTAGTTTATTTTCTTCTTTAGATCACACATATAATTGGAATCATGTAGTATTTGTCTTGTCTGACTTATTGCACTTAGCATAATACCCTCTAGGTTCATCCATGCTATCACAAATGGTAAGATTTTATTCCATTGTATAGCTGAATAATATTCCATTGTATATAAGTACCACATACCAGCTAAGTTGCTCATCCACAAAACCAAAGGGTCAGAGGAAAATGGCTAGAAACATATGATTTCTTCTCAAGGATAGAAAATCATAGTTGAAAAATTATTAGAAATGCAGTGTGGACAAGTATGAGACTAAAAAAGACTCCAGCTGTGCACAGTTCAAGGAAAGATCTGCTGTGTGAGTTTTACCTCCAGGAGCCCTACTAGGTTCTCACAGAGAAGAGAGAAGAAAAATCTCCTGCTTTGGGTCGGGGTGGTGGAAGGTAGTAGCCATTATGAAACATGCCATGAGCATTCAGGTTTTTAAAATAAGGCCTGCCCTTGAAATAAATTATTGTACCCAAATCAAACATACTGGATTTTTTTGAGAACCCTGCTAACCTGGGAGATGGGAAATATCCATCTCTATTCCCTTCTAATTTCTTGTATCTCCTGAATGGTTTACAAGAAACACTTGTAAAAGTCATAGCTTTGGGGTATGGTTTTACTCAAAGACTGAGACCTAAATCACAGGAGTATAGAATACTTACTTTCCCTCACCCCCATATTACTAAAGATTTATTTACCACAGTTTCTTTTTTTTAAAATATTTGTTTTTGCATTTTGACTTTTTTAAAAATTTTTTAAAAGATCTTATTTATTTATTTTTTAGAGGGGGAAGGGAGGGAGAAAGAGAGAGAGAGAGAGAGAGAGAGAGAGAGAGAGAGAGAGAGAGAGAGAGAGAGAGAGAGAGAGAGAGAGAGAGATAGCAATGTGCGGTTGCTGGGGGACATGGCCTGCAACCTAGGCATGTGCCCTGACTGGGAATCGAACCTGCGATGCCTGGTTCGCAGCCCGCGCTCAATCCACTGAGCTACACCAGCCAGGGCTTACCACAGTTTCTTTAATTCCATATATTATGTTCAACTTTCAACAAAAAGTTCCAGCATATACTAAAGGGAAATTTAGGCTGAAGAGACAGAACTAATATCAGAATCAGCTTCATATATGGCAGCAATCCTGGAATTATCAGACCAGGAAACTAAAACAACTATGATTAAGAGTATGCTAAAAGCTCTAGTAGAAAAGTAGACAACATGAGAGAGCAGACGGATAATATAATCAGGGAGATAGAAATTCTAAGAAAGAATAAAAAAGAAATGCTAAAGATCAAAAACACTCTATCAGCAATGAAGCATGCCTTTGATGGGTTCATTAATAGACTAGAAATGGCTGAGGAAAGAATCAGTGAGCTTGAGGATATTGTTGCTATCTCTTTAGTGAAGTTCTCACTAAGTTTCCTGAGCATCTTTATAACATTTTTTAAACTCTTCATCTGATAAATTGCTCCCTTCTATTTTATTTAGCTCTTTTTATGGAGATTTCTCCTTTTCTTTCATTTGTGGAATGTTTGTTTGTGTTCCCATTTTAGTTGCCTCTCTGTATTTGTTTCTATGTACTAGTTAGACTCCTGTTTTGACTCCCTGTCTTGTGGGGTGGCCTATGTAGTAGGTGTCTTGTGACACCCAATCACACAGTCTCCTTGATCACCTGATCTGTGTGGTCCAGGAATGTCCTTTATGTGGATTATGTGGGCCCTGCTCTTATAATTGAGTCCTGATTTCTATTGGTCCTTTTGTTAGTGTGGATGACCCTTAGGCTGTCTGTATGTGAGGATTGACCCATACCTCAGTGTATGAGCTGTTTTGTAGGTGCATACCACATCATACAAAGTAGAATTCACCTCATCAGGGTCTGATGCCTCCTAAGATCTCCCTTTGGATATGCCACTTATAAAGTTAATTGAATCTTGCTTGGATGTTGTCTTAAGCTGACCACTGGGTGTGTTGGTTCTAGGGCCTTTTGGGAGTGACTCTGGTGCAGACAATGTCAGACACTGCCTGTGACTGACCCTGGACAACCTATTTGGAGCTACAAAGCTATCCACTATTTGTGGCTGCCTCTGTTGGGCCTGCATGTACATGGGAAGGACAAGGCTGTGCTCCAAGTCCAGCTTTTATCCGCACCAGGTCTGGAGGCAGATCAGCCAAAGTCCCAAGGGGCGAGTGGTGTTCACAAATATTTATACAGGTTCAAACTTGGTGCTAGTGCTGGATCTGAGGCCACTCAGCAAATGTCCCAGGATACACTGCGTTGAGTTGCCACCTACTGGGTGCTCACACACATTTGTGGTGGGGCGGAGTCTCAGGGAGTCAGCAGGCTGAGGCCAGCAGAGTCTTCAGGGCCAAACAGACCAAGCTTTGGACCTGTGAAGGGAGGAGTCTGACCTACTTGGGAATGGGTGGGGAAAATGGCCTCTTCACTGCAGCCATACAAGTTAGTCTGTCCCAGATTCTGCCAGGAGCCTGATCTCAGCAGTGCTGATCTGATGAGAGTCAAGGGGGCTAGTGGGTCTCCTGGGTAGGTTTGGGGGAAAATGTGGGGAGTAGCCCTTGCTCCAGAGCCATACAACTAGTCTTTCCAGGATTCTGCCCAGACCTTGGAAGAATGGAGCCACCAGGAATCTTGAGGTTGGGATCACTGGGAGACTGGATATTGGGGCCAGCATATCTCTTATGAAGGGGAGTTGCCATTCAGGTTCATAGGAAAATGGAGGGAAATGTCCTCTTCCCAAAGCCATATAACTCAGTCACTAAAGCCTCCTGAATCTGCCCACACCTCTACACCCAAGAGACTGACTCCTCAGCAGGGTGCAAAGTCCCCAGGGTGGGGGGTTACAAGGAGTCCAGAGGGTAGTGCTATTGCTTTTCCCCAGACTGAAGCTATAAGGAGAGGAGCGATCTACCCAAGTTAGATGGTGTGTATGGTGTGGGACAGGGACTTAACACAAGGATCCTGGTGGCTGTCCCATCAGCTCTCTTCCCAGAGCCACAAACCCTAGTCTCTCCTCATAGGACTCTAGTCCTCAGCAGCCTCTAGTCCAGTCAGCCCTCACTCTGCTGGATCCCAGGGTGAGTAACTGTGAATGAAGTTTTGTGTTTTGTCCCTTTAAGAGGGAATCTGTGTCTCTTGCAGACTCCCTTCCCTCCCTGGTGGACAAAATTTCTACTGATTTTCACAGCTACATGCTATGTCAGTGCCTCTTTCCAATTCTGGAGCTTTTGGCTGGGGAGTCCCGCTTGAGGCTAAGACCCCTCACTTCCCAGATGGAATCTTTGCAGCTGATATATCCTTCAGAATCTCAGCTGCAACCTGTGGGAGTATGGCCAGTCCTTTTTGCACCTCTGCCCTTCTTAGCAATCTTGATGTGGCTTCTGTAAATCCTTGGTTATAAGACTTCTGCTCAGTTAGCCTTAAGTTGGTTATTCAGGTTGATAGCTCTATATTTTAGTTGTAACTGAAGTTTGGTCTTGGAAGGAGGTGAGTGTAACATCCACCTACTCCAGTTGCCAACTTTGATCTAAAATTATGTATTTTGAAAATATTATTTATTGATTAATTACAACTAAACTGCTAATTGCCTGGCATTTGAGCTGTCTTACCATATCTCTTGTCCAAGTTAGATAATAATTGGCTGATCATAGGATATTTCCTACTTCAAACACTGACTTTGCCTCATAATCCTTCTCACTGCAGTACTCCAGGAAGTCACTATTAAAAGAAAAAAGAAAAAAAAAAACATTTCAGACTCTGTGCTAGGAAGGCCTTTCCCAATTTTCACCCTCAAACCAACTAGATCTTCTACCTAATACATGGGATTCTACATAAAGGCTTCATTCTTTTTTGCTTTGGCCTTTGATCTTTGTTAAATATTAATATTGCATTGGGGATGCGTTTTAGGTGGGATTCCCAGGAAACAAACTCTAAGACAAAAATCTGTGTTCTGGAGGTCTAACGAGTAGTGCTCAGGAATAATACCTGTAATGGAGGAAGAGATGCAGGGTTGGACAGAAGGAGAAGTTGAACTATAATGTAGGTGCAATGGACATTGCAGCTGAACCCATAGATTGCTTTGGAGCTTGGATAACATTTTGGAGGTATTCTGAAATGAGACAAAGACCTTGTATCTTCACAGGAAGCAGTTGCATATCTGGGTTGGCTCCAGGTAAGAGCTGTGACCTTGGAATTGAAAATGTAATTCACATGGATACACTCATCTCTGCACTGTCAGCAGCCAATACTCTGGCAAGTGGGGAAATAGGTGTGTTGGTTCTGAAAGGGTGATCAGCAGAGGTGCAAGACATAGCAGGGACAACACAGCAGAGTGCACCAATTTTAGTTAACAGGCAAATTTATACACCAGTTTGAGTGAATTTAACATCATTGTAAAGGCAGGGAAATAAAGCAAGCACGTTAAAGGCCCAAAGTGGGATGAATGGCTATGGTGACAGACTCAGTATGTTGAGAAGATGAACATTGTCATAACATGAGAAACTGATATTCTCTAAATCCATTTTCAACTATTTTGTCCCTAATTTAAAAAATCTGCATCGTACTGTCCTGGTCAGGGGCTCAGTTGGTTAGAGCATCATCCTGTACACCAAAAGGTTATGGGTTTGATCCCCAGTCAGGGCACATACCTAGGTTGTGGGTCTATCCTCAGTTGGGGTGCATATGGGAGGCAACTTATCAATGTTTCTCTCTCACACACCAAAGTTTTTTTCTCTCTCCTTGCTTCTCTCTCTAAAATCAATAAAAATGTCTGCATCATACTGCTTTGGGAATGATCATGGTCCTAGACTCTGAGATCATTATTTGTTGGAGAATCTAAACCTAATTTTTATTCTTGTGGGACTTTATTTGCGTGTTAGTTGCAAAAGTTTGCCCCTCTAGAAAACTGTCTTCCCAAAAGTCAAGAAGGCCCATTGTTGATTTTCATGGGCAATCCACAGCACCTTGTGTAGGTGTTCAAAAGAGCACCTTGCTGTTCAAAAGAGCACCTTCTAAAGGAGTATAATCAAGGAATTGGAGAGTTTTCTACCACAACCTACTTTAACTTCCGGTTGCAGTTAGTATGACTGTCTGACAAATTATCCCAAAGCTTGGTGGTGAAAACAATTGCTTATTGTATTCACAGCATCTGTGGTTCAGTTATTCAGACAGTACACAGTGGGTACAGCTTCTCTGTTGCATGATGTTGTGAACCTCGCTCAGATGGGTGACTCAAACAGATAGAGACTGGAATCATCTGAAAGCTTTCTCACTCACATGCCTGGTAATGATGCTATATGTAGGCTTAGAAATTTGCAGGAGTTCTTGCCAAAACACCTATATGTGGTTTCTTCATGTAGCCTAGGATTACTCATGACATTATGACTGGGTTCCAAGGGTACAAGTCCCCAGAGAAAGAGAGAGAGCCAGGTAGAAGTTTCATGCATATTACATCCAGTGTCAGAGGTCACGGCCCCACTTCTGCCATACTTGGGCAATCTCAAGCTCCCACTCAGATACAAAAGCAAGGAATATAGGCCCTACCTTAGTAGGAGGAGTGTCATTCACATTGTAAGAAGGGCATGTGGGATGAGATAAACAGATGTGATGTGGCCATCTTTGGAAAATACAGCCTGCCAATCTTCCTTTTCCCTATGAATGTATTCTTCCAATTTTTGCAGAGGAAGATATTTAGTTAGATAATTATTTCCATAGAAATGTAATTTAAATTGGAGTCCTCAAATAATAAGGGGAATAGCACACTTAACTATCTAACCTAGAGTCTTATTTTGGTGACTATTATATATCCTTTCATTTTTTATAGCTTCCCCAGAAATGAAAATCTTATATTTTACTAATAAAAATTATTGCTCCTTCATATTTGTCATGACTTTAAAAAATGATGATCTTCTGCAGCCACACAAAAAGTTGTAATATATATTTTAATGCTTTCTCAAAAGTTAGCAAGATTAATAGGAAGAAAGTACATAATTAATATACCTTTATTGCCCTATTGGTTATGAATTCCAGATTGACTGGATAAAAAAATTGTTTATTTGGACAAGATATACATGTCTCCTGCAAATGCCCCATTGAAGATATTCATTAAGCATTACTCTTTCCATTTTATAGATATGAAAGCTGAGGTTGACAAAAAGGAAGTAACTTGTCCTGGTGGATTCAAGCTAGGATGAATTCAGAATTTTCACTTTTTACCACTAAACTATAGAAGGAATAAGGAAAATAATTTGGTCTTGAATTTATATAATGTGTGAAGACTTTGTCATGTGAGGAGCTATTGTGGCAGAAAAATGTCATTGCCACATGGTTTAGATGACTCTGTCATAGCTTTTCTCTCCTTTGGAAGTTTTGTTAATTTTCTGCATTATTTTCAAGGAAATTGCATTAATTAGAAGAACATTTAATGGATTTAATGTAAGGTGTCTTCTTTTTTACTCAGCAAGGTAAGCAATAACATTGCCCTTCTTAAATTAGTGATTACATGAGAACTTGTAATTGTGCATCTTATCAGACTTCCAGAGCAGCTGTCATAGGGATGACAATTATGTTGAGCTTTCAACACAACCAAGGCACACAACTTGGTTGCCACTGCTAAAGTGATGGGATGGCTCTGTAGGTTGTATCACCTCACTGAGAAAGACTTCTCTTAAAATTTATTTCAGAGGTATGGTGGCTTACAAGGATGTGTGAAAGGGATCAGAAGAAATAGACATCTGGGAATTTGGAAGAGGAAAGGAAGCTTGAATGGAAAGCAGAGCAGAGCAAGGGCTTCTGAAAAACAGCCTTGGGAAAGGGAAATTTGAGAGATATAAATACCTCAGCATGGAGACTGCATTCCCATTTGTCAGAGGGTGAAAGCAAAGCTGAGAGCTGTGTCGAGACTGATAGGTGAGGAAAGATTGTCATGGAGTACTCTGGTGTTCTTTAATATGAATGAAAGCATCCTATGGTGGGTTAGAGAAGTTATATACTCATATCCAAGGGGTCCAGAGAGGAGAATTGAAACTGTGCATCAGTGTACAGCCCTCACTGGAGAGCACTTTGCTAGTGGGAGGGACAAAGGAGCCAGGTATTTCTACCTCCCACTTTAAATTTGACTCAGCATCTCTAAAACCCAATGGTGGCATTGTATGATACAAGTGGGAGAAAATATATAAGAAAGCTGATGGAAATGTCTTGCATGATATGAATCTACTTCTTTGTCACAGCAATTATTAATGAGAACTAATTGTTATAAATATATCTACATTCCCATCATCCAGATCAGTTGTTTCCATCTTCTGTTTCCACCATGTTAATGAAAAGGTGTGCATGATTTACATAGTAAAAACATTGCTAGATTCTTTTGGTAGTACTTTTGCCATCTAGTATTATACCACAATCATTTCCCCATATTGCTAAACTCTCCATAGATAAAATTTTAATTTTCTATAATATCTCCTTAAGTAGATAAAATATTTAACTAGTTTTCCATTCATTGGAATGGATGATCATGCCTATTATAAATAAACCAAAAATTAATACATTTTGTATTCAGAATAGATGTGCACACAGTATAAGGTAGGAGAAGAAGGAGGTGACCAGTTAAACCTTATTTAATAAAGACTTCCATAGTGCTTACAAAAACTGCAGATTATTTTGTTAAAGATTGTGTCATAATTTCATATCATTATTGTCAGAGTATGAGTGTTATTCATGTTGCCACTTTTGAATATGATCATTGTATTTTATATATGGTTGGTGGTATATTGTTGTCACAAGGAGACACTGCTAGGAGCAATTTTGAAACTCTATTTGGACATTTTTAGAAAAGTTTAGGACTTTATCATTTTTTTTGTGGAACTCAATAACATTCTCCATCTTTTTCAAGGCAGGTGGTTGAGGTTAATGGAAAAGCCCAGGACTGAGTTTCTTAACTTTGCAAATTTATACAAGTCAGTAACATCAAATAAGAGCCTCCAGATCTTAGACAACTAAAAATAGTTAAGGGACTTAGGAAAGCAGACAGGATGACTGTCTGAAGTGTTTTCCATTTTAAAGCAGATGTCTTATATTCACTAGAGTAATTTAGAACATTTAAAGTATTTACATAGCTGACAAAATGAGGGCATGACTGACTGTCTGATGAGAAAACATCCAGTCAGTTCAGTCAGAAATCCTTGCTTCTTTCAATATTGACTAATTGTCTTGATATTCTAATATACATGGTCAGATATAGTGGTATATTTGCAGATATAAACAATAATTTCTAATGTATATTGATTGATCCATATATGCCAAGCATGATTCTAAATACTTTGCATCTATTTAGTTTATTTAATTCTCACAATAACCTAATGAGGTGGGCACTATTATTGTGCTCATTCTATAGAAAATGAGACACAAAGAGAATAAGTAACCTGTTTAAGATTACCCAGCTTATGAATAACAAGACACCTGAAATTAGTGAGAATCAGGAACCTCTGTTCTAGAAACTACTGTCTACTATATAGATTAAGAATAGAGATGATGAGAATGATACAAATTTTTATGATAAAAAATTCAAAATTAGCTATTAAGTGCTTATATATTCAAGATTTATACTTAAAGATTTACTTATATTTATTTTTCTTGTGTAATGCTTATATCAACTCTGTGAGAGAGATAAGCATTTTCATTTTAGTGGTGAAAGATCTGAAATTATGTGCCCTTTCCAGTTCACACAGGTAAGATGGGTGAATTCAGATTTATTCTGAGTACATAGCTGGAAATCTACATACTGCAGACCTCATGTTGCCTTAAAAAAGATGAATTTTTCTCTTCAAAAGACCAACCAAAGCTAAAAGTTTAATCTAAACATAGGTGTTTATCTTATAATTTTTTCCATAATTATGATAATTGTATTGATACTCTAGTTAGTCGACCACAAATATTCTATTTTTACTAAAGACAGAGATTTGCATGTAGAAACTACACTCATTAAGTGGATAAAGACAATCTTAGATTTTGAAGTCAGAAGATCAAGTTCTGGGGAGTTCTGGCTAAGATGGAGGCATAGGCAGAAATGCTTCGCTTCCTTGCACAACCAAAAGAAGATTAACAACCAATTTAAAAACAAAGAACAACCACAACTGCCAGAAAAACATTTGCATGGAAGTCCAACACCAAGGAGTGAAAGAAGCATTCCTACACAGTAGGAGGGTATGAGATGGATAGCTGGGTAGAGAGGACATGTGGCAAGGCAGTGGCTGGAGGACTGGGTGGGCAAGGCAGCAGCCAGCATACAGCATGGGCAATCCCACATTTGTGTGCAGACAAGCCCAGGGGAACAGCGAGGAAGCAAGGTGGACCCCAAAACCCAAGCTTTCAGCATGGAAAACTAAAGACTCAAAACCTCAGATTGTAAAAAAAAAAAGTCTCTGGGGATTGTGGTGGTGGGGGAAACTCCCATCTTCACAGGAGATTTTGTTGGAGAGAACCACAAGGACCTAAAACATACATAAACCCACCCACCAGGGAATTAGCACCTGAAAGGGCACAAGCCACTTGTGGGAATCCAAGAAAGTGATGGGTAGTGGGGCCCCAGTGGAACGAGTGCCAATGTTCCTTCTCTGACCTATCCCCCTCACAGACAGCATCACAATGCAGCAAAGAGGGCTGTCTTGCCCTGGAAAATATCTAAGGCTCTGCCACTTAGATGTAACAGGTGTGCCAGGACAAAAAAATAAGACCCAAATGAAAGAGCAGATAGAAACTCCAGAAGAAGAACTAAGTAATGAGGAGATAGACAACCTGTCTGATGTAGAGTTCAAAACACTGGTAATCAGGATGCTCAGAATTGATTGAGCTCAGTCGCAAAGTGAAGGAAGAAATTAGGCTACACAAAGTGAAGTGAAAGAAAATATACAGGACACAAACCGTGAAGGGAAGGAAACTGGGACTCAAATCAACAATTTGGAACAAAAGGAAGAAATAAGCATCCAACCAGAACAGAATGAAGAAACAAAAATGCAAAAAATGAGGAGAGGCTTAGGAACCTCTGGGACAACTTTAAGCATTCAAACATCCGAATCATAGGGGTGCCAGAAGGAGAAGCAGAAGAGCAAGAAATGGAAGACTTATTTGAACAAATAATGAAGGAAAACTTCCCCAATCTGGCAAAGGACATAGACTTCCAGGAAGTCCAGGATGCTCAGAGAGTCCCAAAGAAATTGGACCCAAGGAAGCACACACCAAGACACATCATAATTAAGTTACCCAAAATTAAAGATAAGGAGAGAATCTTAAAAGCAGCAAGAAGGGAGAGAGTTACCTACAAAGTAGTTCCCACAAGACTATCAGCTAATTTCTCAAAAGAAACCTTACAGGAAAGAAGGGGCTGGAAAGAAGTATTCAAAGTCATGAAAGGCAAGAACCTACATCCAAGATTACACTATCCAGCAAAGTCATGATTTAGAATGGAAGGTCAGATAAAGTGCTTCCCAGGTAAGTTCAAATTAAAGGAGTTCACCAGCACCAAGTCCTTATTATATGAGATGTTAAAAGAACTTATCTAATAAATAGAAGATCAAAAACTATGAACAGTAAAATGACAACAAACTCACAACTATAAAAGCTGTACCTCAAAAACAAAAGCAAAAACAAAACTAAGCAAACAACTAGAACAGGAATAGAGTCACAGAAATGGAAATCATATGGAGGGTTATCAGTGGGGAGGTGGAAAGGGGATAATGGGGGAAAAGGTACAGGGAATAAGAAGCATAAGTGGTAGGTACAAAATAGACAGGGGGAGGTTAAGAATAGTATGGGAAATGGAGTAGCCAAAGAACTTACATGTATGACCCATGGACATGAACTATATAGAGGGAATATTGGAGGGTAAGGGGAGTGGTTTAGGGAGGAGGAAAAAGGGGAGGGAGAAATTGAGACAACTATAATAGCATAGTATACTAATTGATAAGTATACTAATCAATATAGTATACTTAAAAAAAAACAAAATAAAATCTTAATCCTAAAAAAAATATCAAGTTCTGTCTCTGAAAATTTAATGCAATGATGAAAACTGAAAGTGTATACCAAGTGGTTTGGAATCATTACTTACTCTATTTCTGTAATGAACTCAGAATCTTATATTGCCAGAGCTGGAAAGATAACAAAGGTCATCTGGTTTAAATTTCTCATTTGATAGATTAAAAATCAAACAAGCAAGGGAACCAATAATGACTGTAGAGCTTAAAATGTTTCTTTTTAAGATTCTAAGTTTCTTTTAAGATTCTTCTAAAATTCTTATTTAGAAAAATTAATTTACTCTAGGTTAAACAGATTTAAGCAAACTATATATCATAAGCATAAAATGAGATTCTGAGAGACTACTTCCAATTCTACA
Source organism: Tonatia bakeri (assembly GCA_004024845.1). NCBI lineage: Eukaryota > Metazoa > Chordata > Mammalia > Chiroptera > Phyllostomidae > Tonatia > Tonatia bakeri. The sequence continues at coordinate 13,512 of PVIA01017256.1, forward strand.
AGATGGAGTAGCTCTAGTCTTTCTGGTACTCCCTGTTACAACTGAAACACTCTAGATGTGACACAATAATCAAACATAGGTAAATTCTGAAAGATGGAAAGAAGACAGACCACATCTGGGGACTTGAGGAACAACATGGTGGTGAGTTATCTTGGTTTCCTTTTTGTCTCCTATATGTCCTGGAGAGGGTGGTTCAGAGAACTCCAACCCAAAACAGGCAATAGGAATAATAAAAAAACATTCCATGAAGATCCTATTTCTCTAACAAAAAGACAAGAAAATCAGGGTCCTAGTACAACAGAAAACTTATTTGATCATATCTGCCCTACTCCATTCAAACACGAGTGGAAAAATTTATGCCTCACTGCCCTCCATGGTTTCAGTGGTGCTGAATAGGGAGCTGATATTCTATTCAACTGTCTTCTCTGCTGAAATAGGTGAACACACGCTCATTCCTTTGTTGTGTGTTGTCACCTAGGACAAACAAGATGCTCATTTTCCATCTCTCACCCAACAGGCACAGTTCTGACTCCTTTGCAAAGTAATGTGAGTAGCACCTATTAAGAAGCTAACCTTTTATAATCCTACCTGGTGGAAGCAGTCGGACTCTCTCAACAGAACAGTATAGTAGTATTGGGTTAGCCAAAAAGTCTAGTATATTTTTTTCTGTAAAGTAAAAGGTATATTTTTCATTTTCACCAATAACTTTATTGATTTGGATATTTTGAGTAGGCTGGCTCTCGCCTGCCATTGGCTTCTCATGGGTAGAGGCCAGGGGTGCTGCTCAACATCTTCCAATGAATGTCAGTCCCACAGCAAACAATTGTTTGGCCAAAATGTCAGTAGTATCAAGAAACTTTTCAAACTAGTTTTGACATGTTCAGTCACTCACAGCACCTTCTTCATACACTGCACAAATCTGTTTTGTGTGTGTTTCAGTTCCGTATTTACCTTTCTTTAAACGATAAAGCATAATATGCTGAAAATGGTGTTTATCTTCTTTCATCTTCAATATTAAAATGGCTGCACAAAAATTCAGCAATTTTGATGTTTTTTAAAAAATGCATGTCAATATGACAGCTGTCACAATACCATCTAACAAAATTGTTTCAAACAAAGTTAAAGACAGCTAAACACTACTGGAGCCATCATATGGAAAAACATAATGAACTTTTTGGCCAATGCAATATTTACCAGAGAGCTGAGCCTCCAGCCCCACCACCCAACATCAGGAAGACTTAATGAGCAGTTTGATGTAGAGCTAGTCACCAGTAGGCTTTACTCCCACTAGTGTCAGTGCAGCCCAGTAGAGAGATAACCTGGTAAGACTGAACAAGGTGATACAAGTCAAGGCTACTCAGCATTCTATCTTCCTGCCACTTCTGAAGTCAGCTTGTCTGTGTGAGAATACACCCAGCATCAATGGGTGAATACTGTTGTGGGAAGTGAGACTTATTGGTACTCTGTTTCCCTCTCTCAACCTTCCCTGGTGTCAGTGGGGCCGAGTGAAAAGCTGAGTGCCAATTCCCACCCTGAAACCAGCAAAGCCATGTGAGTCATCCTTTATCAAGGAGATAAACTTATATCTTCACTAAAAAAACAATGAATTTGTGTAAATTTGTTCCCCATCTTCTTTTGAGAAGGTGTCAGAGAGGCACTGAAGGAGGAACTGAACTGTCAAAAAAAAAAAAAAGAATGAAGAAATCATAAAAACAAAAATTAATGAAATTGCATAAAGAAAACAATGGAGGATTAAGGGAAGATGGCAGCCTAGTTGGAGGAATCGTGATCCCTTTCCCCAGTGCACAGGGGAGAATTTGGCCAATCAGAGGAGGAACAGAGCAGGAGACCACCAATATCGCAACATTTATGAAAATAGGACATCAAAAATTATCCAGACATTGAATAAACGGATGGTAAGAGGACTGCTTTGGGATAATAAGGGCCCTCGGATAGGCATGAAGAGCAGGCCCGGTGCTCCTGGGTCTGTCTCAGGGCACTCAGGAGAGTGGAGTCGCCACTCCCTCCCCAGACAACAAGGATTGAGAAGCAGCAGTGGAGGCCTTGTTGCTAGAAGGTGCAGAGTGGAGAGTGAGGAAGGAGAGATGGAACAGCAGGAGTTGTTGGCACCTGAGAGCTTCCCGGGGAAGAGTGAGTACACCAGTCTGCTGGACAAAGGGAAGCCTTGCCATGTGTGCCTGTGCCCCCAACCTGGTGAGTGTGTGGTTTTGGGGAAGACTGAGACCGCATGGCTGTGAACAAGGGAAGAGCTTCTGGAGCAGGGGTGATCTCCTGTGGGTACACCCCTATGGGATACCTGACTCTCAAATGGTGAACCCAGAAAAGATGCAGTGCTTCGAGGGTTCCTGGGGCCCACGGCAGTGGCAAAGGGAAATGTGAGACCCCTTCCAACTCCCCGGAGTGTGCACTGTGAACCCTGAGGAGAGGCGGGTGCTTCCCTGAACATAGAGCCTGTGGTGGTGAAGTTGGGGGGAGGGCGCGACCCCTTGCCATCTCTGGAGCTTGCGCCCTGAGGAAAGTGGGTGGCTAGCCCTGGGTACAGTACCCGAGAGACTGACTGAGTTCTGACTGAGAAGGGTGAAAAGCATTCTAACTGCCCCTCAGCCTGCTGAAGCTGGAAAAACTGGAGAAACTGGTTTGGCCAGTTAGAAACCAAAGAGAGG
>PVIA01017257.1:0-16173 GCA_004024845.1 Tonatia bakeri
TAAACACACATACACACTCACAGTCCTGTGAAGAGATTAAAATGACATATCACACATAGAGGCTGATGGCTTGCTTTTCATTTAATAACTTGTCATAGTCACCTTGCTAAGTCATTAAATGTGGATATAATAGCCTTCTAACTTTTACCTAGAAGGTAAATACAGGGTCTGGCAGAAGTAAGGCTTGCTTGAGTGTGGTTGGTACAGTATGGGAATGTCTTGCATGAGATGGACAGCAATTTGAACATTTCACCTAAAATGTTACATGGTGTCCTTGAGTGTGATATTGTTATGTCACAGGATTATATGTTTATGATTTTTAGTAAAGGATTTTGTAATAAAAAGGGGCATTATTTGTGATGGACCCTGTATATCTCATTTGTTATTTTAATGTGCATGTTTTGTTTCATGTTTATTGTTCCATTTTCCTTAATGTTTCTTGTGAATTGGATATCTAAATCCTTTGCCCAGTTTTTGGAATGGATTATGTCTTTTATTATTGATTTTTAAGAGCTCTTTATATTTTAGGAATAATGAAAATTTTCTGTTAAGATTTTTGCAAATATTTCTTCAGATTTATTTTATTTTTAAATTTTGTTTATAGTGGTATCCACTACATAGAAGTTGGATTTTTTTTATTTGTCAAGTTTGTCAGCATTTTCCTTTATGATTTTTTATGTGTATGTTTAAAAAAAATTTTATCACCCAAAGATTGGATAGATAGGTTGATAGAGATATATGGATAGATAGACTATCTAATTTCATACAAAACTTAAATGTTTTTAAAAATTAGATAATTAATTCCTTTGGAATTAATAATTGTTTAATCTTATATTATCTGTATATGTAAGTATTCTTAAATATAAATATAACTATACGTATAATTATATATATAGGTATACATATGTTCTAAAATGTGTAAGTAATTGTCCCATACTTTTTGTAAAGTAATATACTTATTTAAGATGCCATCATTGTCATATATTAAAGTTTCATACATACTAGCATCTGTTTCAGTTCTATAAAACATTATTGGTCAACTGTTTTATGCCTGCTCAGTATACACTATAGCAACAAGGGAGGGGCAATTTACTATATATTTTATATCAATTAAAATATATTTTCTTTACTCCTTCAACACTTTCATAAAATTACTCTTCTAGGGAAATTTAGAATAAGCTTATTAAATTCCCTTCAAAAAATCTGCTGTGAACTTGGAATTTCAGTGAACTTATGGGCTGACTCATATGAGATGAATATATTTATAAAACTGTGTTGTTCTAGTCATAAAGTCAGTTTGTCTAGTCATTTAGTCAGACATCATGTGTCATCATTTTCTTCAAATAGATCTTGAATGCTTCTTTAAGTATATACTTTAATCTCTGCAAAACATTTTTTTACTGAAATTTCTATTCAGTTATTTTTGGTGTGTAAATGTAATACAAGAATGTTCTATAATCAAGTCAGGAGTATTAAATAAATGTGGTAGACTACAATACATTAAAAGAGTCTGTGGGAAGCTGAATGTAATCTAACCTTTCTAAGGAATGTTGAATAATGTAACTGACCATGTTTACTGTCAATGGATGCACTATCAGGAGCAACTATAGGAAGCATTGATAAAGAATTATAAAACAGTACGTTAAAGTTCATGTAATTTAATGTAAAATGAGTAACTACAGAATGGTCACCACTCATAGGATGATGTATAACAATTAATTAGCTCTAGTTCCTGATAAATGGAGCTGAAAATCCACTCAAGGTTAGGTCTGTAATCACTTCAGGAATACCTGAATGCATGAAAAATTTCTTTGATTAATAATAAGCTTAACTAATTCTAGACAAAAAAAAAAGAATGTTCAATTGCTTCATCTTGTACCAGACCACTTTTCTTACCAGTTATCATAGGGCTGACTTGGCTCTTTAATTTCCAAAAGATATACAATCAAATTATCTTCAAATAATCTTTATCACTTTTCTTAGTATTTGTCCCTTTAATGCCTTCTCTTATCATGTGGGCAAGACCCCCTAAAATGTTTTAAAATGTCTGTTAAAATATGCCTGACTGTTATTTTTGTGCCTACAGAGAGCTCTGCCAGAGCAGATTAGCTCTAAAACCCTGAAAATAGAGAATGTGTGTGGGTGTGGGCTTGTCTTCAAGGAATGTATGTGGGGAACAGGCAGAGAGAATTGGGTGAAAGTTTAACCTCATCTCCAACCAGTTTTTGACTAAGAAAGAAAAAGAATTGCAGGATACAGAACAAGTGAGGAAGGCTTAGTGGAACCCATTTGAAAATTTCTTCGAGTCTTCATTTCACCATTGTAAACTGGGGATAATAACAACTTCCTCATGAACTTAGAGAGGATTTAAAATAAAAAGTAAAATATATAAAAAAATATTAATAATGTTGGGCACCATGAGAGTGCCCAATACATGATAATGAGTATTATTATTGCCAAGACCTTGTGCAAAGAGATAAAATGTGAAACCTAGATGAGGGCATATTTAAAGATGTTACTAAATGCAACAACCAATGAAGCAGCTATTTTTATTGATGTTTCTCAGCACCCCCTTCCCACTGAAAACAAATGTCAGATGAATTTCTTTAAGGACCAAGATCACAGACTACTACATCTTCCTTGAAGTTCCCATTCCTTGCTCAGAGTGTTTCTTTAGGATTATTTGTAAATATGGCAAAAAATCAGGCTTCATAAATGTTGTCAGGCAGTTTGCAGCATAACAATCTAACCGGCTCAAACCTGCATAAAGGAGAAGATGCCCTCTGAGCAACACTATAGTCTTCCAAGGACTATCTGGGGTCCACCAAGGCTTGGTCATGTAGCATATTCAGGATGATTTATGTCCATCTGGTGCTAATCAAAGATTCAAGGAGAGAGAAAATCAGAAATGTGTTTCAACTGTCAGACCTACTGAGCTAAAAGAAGACACTGTTTTCTGACACACAGAAGCTGTTAAGATTGAAAATCAATAGCTGTTTTGGATACTGTTTAATAAAATGTCCAAGTTACTCAGATTTTTAAAAGTAACTGACTGATGTATATTTCTTTTCTTAGTGCTGCCTATCAACAGTAATATAAATATTCATGGGAGAAGAAAACCAAACCTATGTGACTGAATTTATCTTCCTGGGCCTTTCACAGGATCCACAGACGCAAATCCTGCTCTTCTTCCTTTTTCTGATCATCTACCTGCTGACTGTGCTGGGAAATCTGCTTATCATTGTTCTCATTCACATAGACTCCAGACTCCATACACCCATGTACTTTTTCCTTAGAAACTTGTCTTTTGCTGATCTCTGTTTTTCTACTACTACAGTCCCTCAGGTGCTAGTCCACTTCCTGGTAAAGAAAAAAACCATTTCCTTTGCTGGATGCTCAACACAGATAGTTGTATTACTTCTGGTTGGCTGTACAGAGTGCGCACTATTGGCAGTGATGTCCTATGACCGATATGTGGCTGTCTGCAAGCCCCTGCACTATTCCACCATCATGACACACTGGGTATGTGTCCAGCTGGCTACAGGGTCCTGGGCTAGTGGAGCGTTTGTGTCTCTGGTGGACACCATTTTCACATTGCATCTGCCCTACCAAGGGAACAATATCATTAACCATTTTTTTTGTGAACCCCCTGCACTCCTGAAGCTGGCTTCAGCAGACACCTACAGCACAGAAATGGCCATCTTTGCAATGGGTGTGGTCATCCTCCTAGCTCCTGTCTCCCTGATCCTTGTTTCCTACTGGAATATTATCTCTACTGTGATCCAGATGCAGTCTGAGGAGGGCCGGCTCAAGGCCTTTTCTACCTGTGGTTCCCATCTCATTGTCGTTGTCCTCTTTTATGGCTCAGCAATATTTGCCTACATGAGGCCAAACTCCAAGATAATGAATGAAAGGGATAAAATGATCTCTGTATTCTACTCAACTGTGACGCCCATGCTGAATCCCATCATTTATAGTCTGAGGAACAAGGATGTCAAAGGCGCTCTCAGGAGAATGACTACAAAATAGTTTTTTGAAGGTGGGGATCTCTGATTATAATAACAATTTTAGGAATGTGGACCGAAGTGATTTTCTTGCAACTTTCCCCACGTTCATCTTATCTCTCCACTTTTTTCTTCCTTCCCCTATTATCCCATATCTCTTCTTAGATAAGTTCAGAAAATTGCTTATTCATAGGAAGGCACCTTGATAGACACAGGAAAGAAATATAGAAAGCAAAGAAAAGGGGTAAAAAGAAGGAAGCAATGGAGGGAGGGAGGAAGGAAGAAAAGAAGGAAGGCAGGCAGGAAGGAAAGAAATGAAAGGCAGGTAAGTAAACAGTCACTACTCTCCAAGCCCATGTAAGGTAATTAGGAAATTAAAATGAGTAGACATACAGCTATATATCAAAACAAAACAAAACAAAGAACTGAATAAAAAGAACACTATCACAAACAAGATAATTCATTTCTGACAAACAGAGTCATTTTCTTAATTCTTGCAACTATAGAACAACCATCATTGAGAACTAACTGTCTGAAATCAAGCTGAGTAGAAGTCTTGTAATTAAAGAATAAAGAAGCCACATGGAGACTGGTAGGAGAGGTGGTGCTGTGGACCAGGCTGGTCAAACACCCATGTGTGGTGGTTAAATATTGGGAGGGATATATCAGTGATTGAGATAACCCCTGAGGAACAAGGGGTCCTAGCCCCACACCAGGTCCCCTAGCCAAGGCTTCCAGCACCTGAAAAATAAGTCTTCATAACTTCTGGCAGTGAAAACCAGCAGAGACTGTGGCTAAGACAGAGGGCTACTGGAGAACCAGGTATTCCTCCAAAAGCTCACACACAGACTTACTCAGAGTCATTCTCTGTGAGCTTCAGAGCTGGAGCAGCAGCTTGAAAGATTCCAGTAACATATGTGGAGGAACTGAATTGTCTGGCATCAGGATGAGGGCTGGAGGGGTAGATTTCTCCCAGACAGAAGTGGGGCAGAAGCCATTGTTCCTTTGCTGAGATCACCCCTGCAGATACAGGTGGGTGCCATATCTGAGTCTACATCAACTTGGGTAACACTGTTTGCCTTGCCCTGGTGACTGAGACCTTGACCCACCCAGTTTGTGAGCCCACTTAAGATGTTTCCAGTGGCTTTTCATAAAAATGGCCTGTCTAGGCTCATGCTTCAGAGTTTCCTAAAATCTCTCAGATAAATAGCATCTGGCCTTGGTGTACCCTATACCTTTTGCTTAGTGGCCCCAGGATTGGCACTAGTGGCAGCTGGCCTTGGGATGCAGTTTGGCTTGTCCCAGGCACCTCTAAGCCCAGCACCGGTAGCAGCTGCTCTGTACCTCATGCCCAGGTGGCCTTGGGAGGGACACAGGTGGCAGCCGACCTTGGCCTGCACCTCCCAGAAGGGACCAAAGCCAGTGCACCCAATGGACAGCTTCAGACAGTATCAAAGTACCTCCACAAGCAACACACTCCAGGGGTGGACATGCTGTACACCAGAGCCATGCTAAAGTGAATCCTGTTCTGTAGGGTCAGCCCTTGCACAGCAGATCCTTCACAGTTGTCTTGGCCAGTCCTCTCAGCTGATCAACCTGAGGGTAAATCCCTGCCATTGATGAGTCAACAACAATCAAGACTCAGCTACTTAGGAGGATGCACATAGCCCCATAGGGTGGGGTGTGCCTGTAGTGTCTAGCTTGAATGACTGGGGAGGTTGTGCCATTGGTCCCTGCAGGACACCTACTACATTAGGCCACTCTACCAAGCCTGGGAGACATAGCAGCTCTACTCAATACATAGAAACAAATACAGGGAGGCTGCCAAAATGAGGAGGCAAAGAAATATGTCCCAAATGAGAGAATAGGACAAAACCCCAGAAAGAAAAACTAAACAAAATGGAGACAAGCAATCTACTAAAGGCAGAGTTCAAATCACTGGTTATAAGGACAGTCAATGAACTTAGGGGAAGAGTAAATGAACTTAGTGAGAACTTCAACAGAGAGCTAGGAAACATAAAAATGGAGATGGAAAAACATAAGAAAAGAGCCAGTCAGAAATGAAAACTATAAAAAAGGAAAAAAATAAACAAAAAAAGAAATTAAGAAAGAAAGGAATGAAGACTGCAATAACTGAAATGATTACATTATAGGGAATCAACTGAGTAGATTAAGCAAATCAGCTATTTGAAAGATAACACCCAATCAGAAAAGAAAAAAAAAACCAATCCAAAAAATGAGGATAGTTTAAGAGACCTCTAGGACAAAATTCACATCATAGGGGTGCCAGAAGGGGAAGAGAGAACAATGAATTGAAAACCTATTTGAAAAAATAATGATGGAAAACGTTCTTAACCTGGTGAAGGAAATAGACATACAAGTCTGGGAAGTGCAGAGACACAAACAAGACGAACCGAAGAGGCCCACACCAAGACACATCATAGTTAGAATGCCAAAGGTTAAAGACAAAGAGAGAATCTTAAAAGCAGCAAGAGAAAAACAGTTACAACAAAGCTCCCATCAGACTTACAGGTGATTTCTCACAGAAACTTTGTAGGTAAGAAAGAATTGGCACAAAATATTCAAAGTAATGAAAAGCAAAGACCTACAAACAAGATTACTTAATGCAGTTATCATTTAGAATCAAAGGGTAGATAAAAAGCTTCCCAGAGAAGAAAAAGCTAAAGGAGTTCATGACCATCAAAGCAGTATTACAAGAAATCTTAAGGAATCTTCTTTAATTATTAGAATAAAAAGATACAAATAAATGGTAATAAATACATATTTATTAACAATTAGTTTAAATGCAATGGATTAAAAACTCTAATCAAAAGACATACAGTGGCTGAATGGATAACAAAACAAAATATATATACTGTCTATAAGAGACTCAATTCAGCTTGAAAGAGACACAAAGACTGAAAGTAAAGGAACAGAAAAAGATATTTCATGCAAATGGAAACAAACAAACAACCAGGAAAAAATAGACTTTAAAACAAAGGTTATATAACAAAGACCAAAAAAGGACCCAGTGATTCCACTTTTGGGTATTTATCTGAAGAAACCCAAAATACTAAATTGAAAACACTTATGTGTCCATATGTTCATTGCAGCATTATTTATGATAACCAAGATATGCAAGCAACCTCAGTGCCCATCAATATGAATGTATAAAGAAGAGGTGGTACATATATACAATGGAATATGACTCAGCCATAACAAAGAATGAAATCCTGAAATCTGCAACCATATGGATAAACCTAGACAGTATTGTGCTGAATGAAATAAGTCAGATAGATAAAGATAAATACTGTATTATTTCACTTATGTGAAATAATAGACATATAAAATAGACATAATAGGCATAAATTATGACATAATAGATATAAATTATGACATAATAATAGACATAAATTATGTACAGAATTTAAAAAATAAACCAGTGGAACAGAAAAATGCAGAGAACATTTTAACAATTACTAAATGCAAATGTGGGTAAAAGAGATGGGTGAAAAAGGTGAAAGGATTAAGAAGTACAAGTTGGTAGTTTCAGAATAGTCATGGGCATGTAAAGTAGAGCATAGGGAATATAGTTAATAATATTGTAATTACTATATATGGTGTCAGATAGGTACTAGGTGTATTGGGATGATCAGTTTGTAAGGCATATAAATGCTAATCACTGGATTAGACATCTGAATGTATAATGTATATAAACTGTAATTGGAAAATAAAAAATTATTAAAAAATTTTAAAAACCTTGAAAAGTACATTAAAGAGTCTAGATTAAGAAATGCTTTGAATTCAGTTCTAATGAATTTGCCCAGCATGTAATTCTGAAGGTGCTGAAGATTGAAGAATTTATGGGACAGTGATGGAAAACAAGGAAAAAATTAAGGAAAGGAAGGATGGGACATTTTTATCCTGTACTAAATTATTTATGATGTAGACCATAGTTTTGCACATCATGACTTGAAATGATTCCTGGGTTGCTTTGTTGAAAATATTTCTCAATAAAAAATGGAATAGGGCAGTTGATCTTAGGAACCTATATTTGTAATAAGTCCCAGGTGATTCTTAAGCACAAAATTTTATACTGCTTTTTAGGCAATGGAATGGTTTTTGTATAAACAAATTATGTAACTAGTTGTTTAATGTCTGACTCCTCCCTTTAACTGTAATTCTATGGCAGTAAAGATTGTGACTGTTTTGTTGGTATCTGTATTACCACTTGTAGTAAAGTGCCAGCCACTGTTGGAACTCAAGAAATAGTATTTTCAATAAATGAATAAAACTAGAGTTTAGAGAGAGATATTGACTGGAGAAATAGATTTAGAAGTTTACTACAAATGAATGCAATTGAATTTTGACACACCTAAGGATGTGTGCCAAAATTTTCAACCAGGTAAGCAAGTGTATGCATTACAATCTTGAGGGAGTTCTACTAAAATGCAAGTGCTTGGTCCTATTTCAGACCATAAGTGAGGCAAAGAAGGAGGCAATATATCTGTTTTGTAAAAATATCCAGAGGTAATTCTGAAGTGCATTCCTGGATAAGACATGATTTTGGAGAAAGACAGTGGGAAAGAACACAAGACAGAAACAGAGTTACCAGCATTTCCACGGTGGATGAAGAGTAGCTAATCAAGCCTGGAGGAGCAAGAATCAGAGAAATAGAGGAGAGATGAACAAAGGTGTGTCAGAAGTGATGATGAAAGGAAAAGGCTTGCAGAAAAGATTTCTCAAATGTTTCAGAATTTTACATACTGATAAAAGGCGATTAAATTTGTCAATTCAGTCATTATTGAACTTTGCAAAGTTTATTACAGCAGAATTAACAGAATGGCAGTTATAGACTTTTAGAAAGCACACAAAATGCATTCGGAGGTAACTTATAAGTTGAAAATCCAAAGATGATAGACCTAATCAAGCAAAGGTGTGTGGGGTGGTAAGAGTCTGGAAGCCAGAGAATAAGCAAAGAGGGATACATAGAGTTTTCTTTTTGCTAAGGGAGGTTTTCCTCATCCCTAATGTAATAAATATTCTCCTATGTTATCTTCTAGATCTAGTTCTAGTTTTCCTTTATATAAGGTAATACTAATTTCTGTACTATGGAGCTCAGCAAACTTCTTCTTTTAAAGGGCCAGATAATAAATAGTTTAAGCTTTGTGGCCATACTATCCCCAATCACAACTACTCAATTCTGGCCAGGTAGTGGGAAAATAGTGATAGACAATACAAATAAATGTATTCCAATAAAACCACATTTAAAAAAAAAAAACATGGCCCCAGGAACATGTTTGCCAACTCCTGCTCTACCAGATAAATATCAAATCTAATGGCTTAACAGATAGAAGTTTGTTTCACTTACATAAATTCTCGTTGAGAGATGGAGTGGCAGGTTTGTGGGTCCAAATAGCTCTGCTGTTTGAAGCTTTCAGGGTCATCCTGCATGCCAATATCCAGAAAGATGAAGATAAAAAGGTTGCGGTTTAGGAAAAGCACACATCACATATTTATTGAAATTAAGTCCTATGCCCTGCACCCCCACCTCAAATGCTGGGAAATAAAAAGGACATGAATCTGGTGTTGGCAGCCTGACATTAGGATTTTGTTTTTAACCATTAGATCTTTAAAATATCAGGAATACTAGGCTTCTGGTCAAGATGGTGATGTAGGCAGACATGGCTCACCTCTTCACACAACCACCTCAAAATTACAACACAAATATCGAACACTCATCACTCAGGAATGTCAGAAATTAAGTTGAATGGAAGTCTGACAACAACAGAACTGAAGAAACCACATTCATCCAGACCGGTAGGATGGGTACAGATGCAGAACAGGCTGGTCCCACACCCACGTGGATAAAACCTCAGGAGGGATATCTCAGAAGCAAGGAGTACCAGCCCCACACCAGGCCCCCCTGCCCAGGATTTCAGTGCCAGGAAGATAAGTCCCCATAACTTCTGGCTGGAAAAGTGACAGGGGATTCAGTCAGTGGAATAAACTTCTGGAGCCCCAAGCAGTTCCACTTGGGGAACTCACACATGGACTCACCTACTCAGACTCCCTCCCTCTGAGCTCCAGCATTGGGGTGATAGCTTGAAGAGCACCAGTGATATACAGGGCGAGACTGAAGAGACTGGCATCAGGGCAAGCACAAGCCATTGTCCCTTAGCTGAGCCTCCTCCCACAGGGCCCATAGGCTGGTGCCATCAGCCTGAGACTCCATCAACCTGGCTAACACTGTGTGACCTACCTTGGAGATCCACAGATGCTGTATCACACCCAACTTTTGGGCCCACCAAAGCTGCTTTTCCACAAACATGGCTGGTCTTGGCTTTTAATCCTTTCAAATAATAGCTGGCTTTAGTGAGCCATAGTGGTAGATGGATTTGAGTGATAGCTGGGCTTCACCTGGGAATCTCCAAGCCTAGCATAAGTAGTAGCTATCTCAGATTGCTTTACAGCTCATACAGGGTGCCCAGGACAAAAAATTGTTGGGGCCTGACCTTGGCCTGCACCACCCGGGAAACTGCAGGGCCAACACACCCAGTGGACAGCTGTAGACTATATCAAAGAACCACCACCCTGCCCCTGCATAGCTGATCCTCCATGGAAAGTGGAGGTTGGTGGTCAGTGGTCACAGCCAGTCCTTTCAGGTGATTGGCCTGAGTAAATCCCTCCCATTGATCTGTCACAGCAACCAAGCCTCAACTACAAGATGAGAGTGCACTCAGCCCACAGAAAGGGTGCACTTCAGGTACCCAGCTTGGGTGATATGGGAAGCTGTGCCACTGGACCCTCCAGGATACCTACTACATTAGGCCACACTCCCAAGACATGGAGTCAAAACAGCTCTGCCTAATACATAGAAACAAACACAGGGAGGTTGCCAAAAAGAGGAGACAAAGAAACATGGCCCAAATTAAAGAGATCAAAACTCTAGATAAAGAGCTAAATGAAATGGAAATAAGCTATCTATCAGATGCAGAGTTCAAAGCACTGGTTATAAGGAGGCTCAAAGAACTTACTGAGGACTTCAGCAGCATAAAAAAGATCCAGTCAGAAATGAAGTATACACTAATTGAAATAAAAAACAATTTTCCAGGAAATAACAGTAGAATGGATGAAGCCAAGAATCAAATCAATGATTTATAAGAAAGCAATAAACAGTGACACAGAACGAGAAGACAAAAGAACCCAAAGAAAGGATAGAATGAACAGCCTCTGAGACAACTTCAGGAGGTATACATATTTGCATCATAGGGGTGTCAGAAGGAAAGAGACAGAGCAAGAAATTAGGAATCTATCTGAAAAAATAGTGAAAGAAAACTTCCCAAATTTAGTGAAGGAAGTAGATATTCAAGTCCAGGAAGCACAGAGAATGCCAGTCATGATGGAAGCAAAGAGGCCCACTCCAAGACACATCATAATTAAAAAGCCCAAGGTTAAAGATAAAGAGAGACTCTTCAAAGCAAGGGAAAAGAGGTAGTTACTGAGTTCCAGACAAGATGGAGGTGTAGATAGGAGCGCTTCACTTCCTGGCACAACCAAAAGAAGGATAGCAACCAATCTAAAAACAATAAATAACTGGAAGTGCCAGAAAATCAAATTGCATGGAATTCTGACAACTAAGGAGTTAAAGAAACACTCACTCTCACACTGGTAGGTGGGACTGAAACTGGCAGCCAAGTGGAGAGGATGCCCGGCAATGCAGTGGACTACATGGGCAAGGAGGGGCTGGCTGAGAGGACTTGCCACAAGATGGCGGACTGCAGAGGTAAGGCAGGGCTGGCTGAACAGGAAACTAAAGACTCAAAGATAACTGTAAACTACTGCAGGGGTTGCCACGGCAGGAGAAACTCCCAGTCTCAGATAAGAGAGTTCATTGGAAACTGGGGCTAGAGTGGAGCAAGAGAGCTGCGTTGTTCCCTCTCTGACCCTTCCCCCACACACAGTGCCACTACACAGTAATGTGGGTTGCCCTGCCCTGGTGGATACCTAAGGCTCTGCCCCTTACTATATAATAGGTGCACCCAGAAAAAATATATAGCCTAAATAAAAGAACAGATCAATACTCCAGAAAAAGAGCTAAACAATGAGGAGATAGCCAACCTATCTGATGCAAAGTTCAAAACACTGGTAATCAGGATGCTCACAGAACTAATTGAGCTTGTTTGCAAAAAGAAACAAATTAAGGCTACCCAAAGAGAAATAAAGCAAAATATACAGGAACCAACAGTGAAGGGAAGGAAACTGGGACTCAAATCAGTGTTTTGGAGCAGAAAGAAGAAATAAACATCCAACCTGAACAGAATGAAGAAACAAGAATTCAAAACAATGAGAGGCTTAGGAAACTCTGGGACAATTTTAAACACTCTAACATCAGAATTATAGGGGTGCCAGAAGGAGAGCAAGAGCAAGAAGGTGAAAACTTATTTGAATAAATAATGAAGGAAGACTTTTCCCAATCTGGTGAAGGAAATAGACTTCCAGGAAGTCCAGGAAGCCTGGAGAGTCCCAAAGAAATTGGACCCAAAGAGGAACATGCCAAGACACATCATCATTAAGGTACCCAAGATTAAAGATAAAGAGAGAATCTTAAAAGCAGCAAAAGGAAAGGAGAGAGTTACCTACAAAGGAGTGCCTATAAGACTATCATCTGATTTCTCAAAAACCTTACAGGCAAAAAGATGCTGGAAAGAAGTATTTGAAGTCATTAAAGGCAAGGACCTACATCCAAGATTCCCCTATCCAGCAAAGCTATCATTTAGAATGGAAAGGCAGATAAAATGATTCCCCAGATAAGGTCAAGTTAAAGGAGTTAATCATTACCAAGCACTTATTATATGAAATGATAAAGAGACTTACCTAAGAAATAGAAGATCAAAAACTATGAACAGTGAAATGACAATAAACTCACAACTATCAATAACTGAACCTAAAAAAAAATGAAAACAAAAACTAAGCAAACTAGAATCAGAGAAATGGACATCACATGAAGGGTTTTCAGTGGGGAGGGGGATGGAAGAATTGGGGGGAAAGTCACAAGGAACAAGAAGCATAATTGGTAGGCATAAAATAGATGGATAGAGGTAAAGAATTGTATAGAAAACAGAGAACAAAGAACTTACATGTACAACCCATGGACATGAACTAAGTGGGAGGGAATGCTGGAGGGTTGAGGGGTGCAGGGTGCAGGGGAGGATAAGGGGGGGAAACTGGAAAAATTGTAATAGCATAATCAATAAAATATACCTAAAAGAAAAAAAAGTTAGTTTCTGGAAGGTTGCCATATGGGAGGGGGACGGGGAGAATGGGTGTAGAGGTGAGGGGATTAAGAAGCACAAATAGGTAGTTACAGAATAGCCATGGGAATATAAAATGCAGTCTAGGAAATAGAGCAGCCAAAGAACTTACACATATGACCCATGGACATGAACAAATGGTGGGGGATTGCCTGAGGGAATGGGGGGCAGTGCTCAGTGGAAGGGGGCAAAGGGGTAAAGGTCAGGACAACTATAATAGCATAATCAATAAAAGGTAATTAAAAATATCTGAAATTTATTTTAGGAGAATTTATATATGTGAGTTGGTATGATACTTTTCCTCCCTAAATATTTAGCCATTTCTTTTTTTTATTTATGAAGTTTATTTTCTTGTAATAAATTATGCTTTTCTCTGAGCAGACAGCCTTCTTGTTATTGCACTAATTGCACATCTGTAATACCAAGCTGTAGATGTTTGTATACAAACAAGAGGTTTGTATTCTTCAGTGGAGCACTTGTCTATCAAGCACTGTAGGGAGGAGGCAGAAAAGTCAGTGTTCCTCAGGTTGAAGAATTGAGAGGGGATAACTTGATTCCCCTTCTGATAGGTGGTTTTCTTTCAGGAAGGGAAACATGCAAAGCTTATATCTGGGTTCTGAGTATGGGGAAGGGCAGGAGGGCTGAGAAGCCCAATCCAACACCTCAGTTCAGCTCCTCTTCTCTCTGAGGGAAGAGGGGACTAATTTTTCTCTCATTTGTAACAGATTCTTCTGGCCTAGCTGATGCTTTGTGGAAAGAATGAGGATGAGGTCATCATCAGAATTAACAGCAATTGCCCTGGCTGGTGTGGCTTAGTGGATTGAGCGCTGGGCTACAAAGCAAAGGGTCACCAGTTTGATTCCCAGTTAGGCTAGGGCACGTGCCTGGGTTGTGGGACAGGCTCCCAGTAGGGTGCATGAGAGGCAACCATGCATTGATGTTTCTTTCCCTTTTTCTCCCTCCCTTCCCCCCTCTCTTTTAAATAAATAAATAAAATCTTTAATAAGACAGTGTGCTTACTATACTATGTTCAGGTGTCCCTATTACCACACTAGTGAGGGGCTAGCAAAGTTGTATTGGTCAAAGCTGTAATCTGGAGGCAGATTGACAGGGATGCCTGAGTAGGAAGGGTAGGACCTGAGTAGAAAGGAGGGTAGGACCTGAGTAGGAAGGGTAGGACCACGGTTGGGGGTGGATGAACAGTGATTGTAACATAATTAGGCCCTCCTCATAGAGGCTGAACAGGAGTGGTGTTAGGAGGAGCTGCATGCCCCAGGAGCTCCCCTAACTCTGCCTTTGTGCTACGCTGAAAACAAGTTGCTTGCACATTTTTAATGGAACAGGAACTTTGGGGGAAGCAGTATTGGGCAAGAGCATGTTAAGCCTTCTTGGGGAAGTCAGGCAGCTACCACAGCCTTGGCTTTGAGACTACATAGGTCACATAGGTCTGGCCAGTGCCCACAAACCCATTGTAATGTAGATCATAGAAATAGTAGCTCCCACCATTGTCACCACCATCACACCATTGTCACCACCACCATCAATAATATCAGATTTGGTAAGGACAATGCCATTGAGCTATCAATGAGCCAAACATAGAATGATCAGCCAAGGCTTTGTTGAACTTGACCAGCTGATCCATGGCCTCATTGCCTACTAAGGCCTCCCCCACAAACTGCACCAAGTTGGGTATGCTGGCTGTAAGAGCTTGGCCAGGGTAGTCATCAGAAGGGTATTATGTTGCATGTGACCATGTGTCCACCAGCACTGCATCAAAGCCTTGATTATATGCAAAGGCAATAGCAACATCTTTGCCATAGCCCTTCTCAAAACTTGGTGCAACCACTGTGATTCTTGGTGGTGAGGGGGGTGTGATATAGGGCACTCAAACATTGGGAATGTGTGTGCAGCTGCTCTACAGCTGCAGATGCTCCACAGCCCCAGCATGAAATGTGTCACAGGTGTGTCACAGGTGGTCAGAGGTGGCAATGAGGACACTGAAGCCATTCTCTAACAGCTAGAAAGAAATCTTGGTGAGGTTAGTAGACTCCCCCACTCCAGGGGGGGAGTCTACATAACCCCACAGAAGGTGACAACATAAGGGCACTGAGATGATGCTGGGCATCCATGATATCCTAGGTCATGTCTATACAATGTTGTGGCTGCAGAATCTGTACCAGGGACTCTGGTAGAGCCTGTTTTACTGTGGAAGTCACCATGCTGAATGTTCCCATCACCTTCCCTTCCAACTTGCTGGCCATGGATTCACAGAGTTGGATAGCAATGTCTGCTGGAGCTTGTCCAGCACAGATTCCACGTCTTCCAACTCAAGCTCTTAGAGCCCACAAGGCCCTTCAGCACCCCAAACATGGCATCCAGAGTCCCCTTGGTAGCACTAGGTTTGGTAGGGTTTTAAGTGGCCCCTTCATCATCTGAGCTGCTGCAGTTGAGATCCTAAAGATGCCCTCAGGCCCAGTTCCTTGAATCAAGTTGATGTCCTCAGGTGGGGCAACATCTGGGACTCCATTGGTGGTAGGAGAGCTATAATCTGGGTCTTCCTATTAGCACAGCCACCCAGTGCTCATACCTGAGGTGCTTTTTTACCCTTCTCCTTTGGAGCATCTGACTTCGTGGACTTGCCAGACTTGTCTATACCTTTCCCATGTTTCTGAAAGAACTCCTCTCACTTCCTCCATATCAGCTCAACTTTGGAAAGTTCTACCCCATTCTCAGCTCCCAATAACTTTTCCTTAGGGACTGTTTTGCTGATATCCAAAGGGACATCAAAACTTTCCTTCTTGTTCCCCTTGTTTTTTTGTTTTTTATTCTTTGCTTTTTCCTTGGGCTTTTTACCC
>PVIA01017258.1:0-16185 GCA_004024845.1 Tonatia bakeri
CCCAGGCTGCTGCACGGGGAGCAGACTGCAGCGGACGGGGGTCGGGAAGGCAGTGGCGGTTCCCCGGGAGGGCAACGGGTCGGAGTGGTGGCAGGGAGGCAGTGGGGTGACTTGGGGTACGAAGGGACTCTGAAGCTAGATCTGATGGGCTCAGGATGTGGATTCCTGTGGCGTCAGAGAGGGAGGCGGCGAGCCTGACTCCAAGGATTTTGCACTAAGGACTTGGCAGGATTGCCTTCAACTCAGAGGGGGAAGACTGGAAGGACTGCGTCTGGGGACGAAGGTCAGGAGGCATTGGTGTCTGGACGTGTTGACGTTGGCAAGTGAAGGGGAAAGATCGGGGTGTAGCGACAACAGGGTACATTTAAAACTATGAGACCAGGTCGGATCTCCAAGGAAGTGAGCATGGACGGAAAAAAGTCCAAACGCTGAGTCCTGGGAGACACCAGTGTCAGTGCAGGGGGGTGGGGGTGGGGGAACCGCGTGGGTGGAATGTCCTCCAGTTTTTATTCAGCAAGAGAAGGCGTGAGACTTTTCAGCTTTGCGTCTTACCGGGCGGCAGCAGGTACGCTGTGAAAGAGTGAGGTTTTGTATTGTGTTCAATGTTTGATTTACAGTGTAAGAGCAATTTACTTGTTTTATTTGCAAAATCAATTTTGGCAAAGAGGAATGTTTTTAGATACCCTGCTAACTCAGTTAAAAAGTGCTCAGTAGTTACCTATTGTTACATGATGTACAACCACAGTTGAGGAGATTATAGTAAGTGATTAATCAGTAAAACGTCGATGAGCAAAATCAGCCTCCTATGACAAAGAGTTTATAACAGTAAGTGAACAGAATACAATGTTCTGAAACAATCATTCCAACGAATTTAATGTCCTAACCTTAATACCTATAGTCTGAAGGTTTTATGTCAGAAGTCATTGGAATTATTAACACCAACCTCTGAAGATTACAGAAAAGCTCTTTATCCTACCTGGCATATTTACATAGGGAAAAACTGTATGAAGACAAGCTAAAAAATAAATATAAATTCAAGTTAAATTATATGATAACTGTAGACATCCACTTGCCTTTCTTATCTACTGAAATAAGTGTAAAACTAACTGTTCTTCATTTTGAAAAGCACATGGCAATACCTCATGTTCTGAATATCTCTGCTATGGAACTTATGGCCTTTGGCTTCAATAATTTTAACAAGGCAGAATTAAAGGCAAAAGGCATTTTCAGTTTTCAAATATGCTCACATTACCAAATATTCAAGGACTAAATAGTCCAATTCTAGTCACATAAAAGGTGAAACATATGGGCCTTATTTCCATCTTTATTTGAATAAACATACTCTAAAAAGTTAGGTATGAAACAAAAGCTTGCATACTGACTATATTTAATTGTACTAATAAATTATTTTATAGATGGGAATAGTACTTTGATAATATTGATAAGATCTTTATCTTATAGACATATATGTTGAAATAGTATTTATGGATGAAACTATAAAACTGAGATGAGGAGATGAGGGTGGTGATGAAGAAACAAAATTGGCCACATTTTGATAATTGTGGAAAATGAGCGAAGGTTCATATTATCACCTGTGCTTTTATGCATTATACATACTATCCTCTCTACTGTTGTATATGTTTGAACTTTTATGTAATAAAAGGTTTTTGAAAAAAACTTGTTTTTCCAAAAGTAAAACAAAGAAAGTGAAGATACAGGGTAAAAATTGGGGGAAGATATTTTCACATGTATAATCTACAAATGTTTAGTTTCCAGATTATATAAAGAACTCTCATAAACAAATTAGAGTAAGACACAGTCACAGAAAAAAAAGCACAAAAGTCATGAAGAGGCATCAGTTTTCCAGGTAAATGAGTTCTTTATGTTTCCTGTTATTTCACCCACAGTCATTCAGAGAATCCTCTTAAGGATTCCATGCACCAGTTTGATTGTATGTATCTCTTTTGTGAAGATTAGGTCGTATTTTGTGATTGGGTAAGGACCCTGTGAAAATGAAGGTCTTTTCCCAGAAAGGTGACCTGGGCAAGTGTCAGGTCTGTAGACAGGAAATTGGAACTATGGTGACAAGCCCCAGGTGGGGGCTGCAGCAGGTCAGCATGAACCTTGCACTGAGCGGTTGGATGTCTGAGATTGCATTTATGGGCAGACTGTTACCAGCTGTTCTCAAACACACAGAGGGAGGTTGGCACTCAGAAGGACAGGTTTCTAAAAAGGGTCCTCACTGGGTGTGCACCTCACAATCACTTCAGGAGCTTTGAGAGTCAGGGGGCTTCAATGAATTGGCCTCACCGCTTCGTTTGGCAAAGGTGAAAAAACTACGCCAGGCTCTAAAATCGTTGTACTTGGTTCATTTGAATGTCCTGGTCCTTCTGTCAGAAAACAAGGGCTGTTAGGCATACTTCTGCCAGAGCCGGAGGAGAGCTGGGTGGTGGTGGGCGGCAGGGAGGGACACCAGTGGGAAGGAAGGGGATGGACGAAGCTGCAGCCAGAGACAACTCCATCTCGGTGTCCCAGATCTCATTTCATTTTGAGGTTTCATGCTGTGACCTTTGACCAACCTCATTTTCCATAGCAAGCATATCAAAGCCTTCTAGTCAACTGTAATAAAAAAATAAATCATTTAAATTTTGAAAAAAAAAACCCTTCTAATTGGTGAATGAGTACTTGTGCCTTAAAATGTAGCCATGAATATTTTTGTTAGGCTGGAGTGCCATAACAACTGAGATAAACCTCAAACTGGTGATAGTGTCAGTTATAGACGATTATCGATCACAAGGCCCCTGGCACTGCTGCATTCTTTGTCCCGCTGGCTTGTTGGTCACTGGTCCCTGGGTTATAGTGTTGAAAAAGTGCAGTAACAGGAGTCTGTAGTGCAGAATAATTTCTGCAGGCCCTCTGGGCTGTCTTGTCTGCTTGGACCCTATCTCCTGTAAGTACCTTACCCAGTAATAAATTCTGTTGTATTTCCTGGACTTGCCTGCTTCAGTTTTTGGTCTGAAGATACCTCCTTATTTGCATGGCCATTATGCCTTTGCTGGAGAGATTTGGGGGAGGATAAAGATAACCTATGGTAACGTGATTTTTCAGAGATACTGATACGAGTATAATGCAAATTGGTTTTAGAGAGAGAGGGAAAGGGAGAAAGAGAGGAACATGAATTTGTTGTTCCACTTGCATATTCATCATAGGGTGATTCTTGTATGTGCGCTGATTAGGGATCAAACCTGCAACCTTGCCATATAATGCACATTATCCGTGTACTTATTTGAATTGGAGTCCATCTCTGTAGAAGGGCCCATTTCTTGAGAGAAATACCTTTCTCTGGTCGTAACTGTGTAGTGGCAAAGGTAACTGTTTACCTAAAGGGGCAGGAGAGAGCCACTCAGGTAAGTCTCGTGCACAAGGGCCATAAGGAATTAGAAAAGAAATTTTAAAATCTAATAATGTTTGCCTATTTTTGTCTTCTATTAGAATAGAAGACATAGTACATTTTACAGTATGTTTTTATCTAAGTAGCTTTAGGACTAGAGTTGGTGTTCCAGATGTTTATACATTGATTTGCTGAGAGGAAGTCAGGAGGAATCTGTAAGTAGTTGTGTTCCTTTAATTTATCAGGTTTGTTTGTTTCTAAATTTGCCTAGATTTACTTCTCCTTGGAACACCTGCCAGATAGGATGCTTCCTCATGCCTGCGTTTTAGAATAAGGAAATCTTGTTGAGTAAAAATAACAACATGAGAACTAGCTAAAATCTGCTCATTGCTTTCTATGTGCTAGCCTCTGTGCTAAGCATTTTATAAGCAATTGTTTAGAATCGTTAACCATCTGGCTCATAGTCATGCATCTGATAAGTCACACCTGAGAGAATCCAGGTCACGGGCACCAATGTTTTGTTTTTAACCACTTCCAGAGCTATTTGGAAGTGGGACTGAAATCTGAAACAGTCTTGACATTGGATTACAGAGGTAAGCCATCCAGTCAAGAGACACATTGCTTTGCTCTAAGTCTTGGGGTGATTTAGCAGTCCTGACAATGGTTAGGAAAATAGTATAATTTTGGACTACCATTTTTAAAACATATTGGAAAATTATTAAATGCAAACATTAGAAAGGAGAAAAAGTTTCAAATCAATAAACTTACACCTGAAGAAACCGGGGATGGGGGGGTGGGAAAGGCAAGCAGAAGGAAGAATATAATGAACAGAAATCAATGACATTGAAAAAAGAAAACAACAGAAAAATTCAAGAAAAAAAGCTGGCTCTTTGAAAAGATCAATAAAACTGACAACCTCTAGCAAAGTTGACAACAAAATGTGGAAGTCACAAATTACTGGCCTGGGGAATCAAAAAGGATTTCTCTACAGATCCTGTAAACAGCAAAAGGCTAGATTTAACAATTTAAACGAAATGGGCTGACTTCTCAAAAAGCACACATCACCACGGCTCACCCAGAATGAAACACAATCTGAATAGTTCTATAGCTGTTATATGCAAATTAAAATTTAAAACTTCCTGAAGAAGAGATCTGCTGGCCTATTTGGTTTCACTGGATACTTCTACCATACTTTTAAGTAATAACACCAATTGTACATAATCTTTTCCAGAAAAATAGAAAAGGGAAACTTCTCAACTCATTCTCTGAAGCAGTATTACTCTGATACCCAAACCAGACAAATGTGTGAACAGAAATCTACGCACTATCTTATAAATATAGATGCAGAAACTCAACATACGCTTCATTAATACAGGAAATTATATACCATAAACAAGTGGGGTTTATTCTGAGGTGCAAGGCTGGTTCGGTATTTGAAAACCAGTGTATTCCATCATTTGAAAAGGCTGAAGAATACTTGGACTACTTGGGAAATTGTTTTCCTCTTCATGGCCATGCATTGCTATGGAGGAGGCCAGGGGTGGGCACTAACATCCAGCACCTAAATGCGTTAAGAACTGTGCTCAGTCCTGGGGAAGATGACCTAGTGTGCACCCTGCTGTGTGGTTCTTTAGGAGTTAATTACCATCGCTGAAAAAGGCCTTGACAAATATCAGGTGATTTTTTAACATGCTGGAATTTTTCCACTTTGTTTTTCTAACATTTGCATGTCTTCATCCGGCTGCTGGGGAGGTGCTCTTTCGGGCTTTATTCCAAGCGTTGGGCTTTATTCCAAGCGTTGTCCATCATTTAGGGTGCACCGTAACAATACACTGTTGACACAGGGCAAAGACGCTAATGCCAGAGCTCGCCTAGCCAGTGGTCAACCACGAACTGCTTCAGGGATGCAGAAATAACCGGAAGGCCTTTACTTTTATAACAATTCCCATGGGTTTGTTTTTCCCGTGAGAACGGAGCAATCCGGGACAGACACTGCAGTGACAATTTGTTCTGGGCAGCACGCAGTTCTACCCAGGCCAACGTTCTGAAGTCCACAAGGCTCGTCTACGTCTCACGCAACGCTAACAATTTACTCTTGAGACTTGCAGCGAAGATTGTAAGAAATTAGCGTCCCGGTCCGGCTGATATGACCTGATTAGGAAATGCGGCGATTCTGACGTGCGGACGCTGCCCTGCACAGAGTGAACTATGCGCGGGCCCCTGTGGACCACCCCGCAGGGTCCGTCCTTCCCGCACACGTGTACAGCCCAGTCACCCGGGTCAACACCCTCCCTACACCCGGCCACCTTCCCTTCTTCTGCGCAGGCGCAAGAGAAGCCCCGCAACACCCCGCCCCGAGCACACTAGGCAGCTTCTTCAGCCAATCAACATACAGTTTGGGCGGGGCGCGCTGGTATTCAGTGGAGGTCGAGGGCGGGTCCCTTGAGTGACACAGGCTATGGCCAATCATCGGAGGTTCTCAGCAAGCCCCGCCCCCTCCGTGGGGCCGGTCGTCCAGCCCCCGGCGCCCCTGCCGGGACTAGGGGAATGCCCCGGCCCTGGCTGAGACGCCTGCTGTGCTCCTCCCGACTCCACTGGTGTGTGTAGGGGGTGCCACTCTCTGCCTTCCGAAATGGCCGAGGCGTCAGATAAGGCCGTCACGTACTACACCTTGGAAGAGATCCAGAAGCACAACCACAGCAAGAGCACCTGGCTTATCCTGCATAACAAAGTGTACGATTTGACTAAATTTTTGGAGGAGGTGAGTTGGTAAAACGCTCCGCGGACCGGGGTTTGGAGGTTCCCCGCTGGGACCTGCCGTGCGCGGCGCTGCGTGTGCTCCTGACCTTGCTCACCGAGTTCCGCACACCTGGGAGCCGTCTCCGCGCCTGCACACCTCCCTGTGCACACTTGTCTCTGCACATCTGGTATCAGTCCCTGCTTCTGCGCCCCCTGAGTCTGCGCGCCCGTGGGTGCGCCCCTGGGAGCGTTCCCCGCGTCTGCGCACCCAGGCGTGCCCACCGCGGGGCGACCGGTGGCTCACAGGCCCGCGCCGCGCCGGCGGGAGCGGTGGTGGGGCAGGCGCTGCCCTGGGAGCCTGTGCGCTGGCGTGTGGGACCGGGGCACACCCAAGACTTGGTAGGAAACCAAGTCCCGGCTGGATGATGGGCTGCGCTGGCTGAGGGCACAGCTACACGGAAGGATTTCGAAAGATACTTCTTTTCCCTGAGTTTGCAAAGAGCGGATCTCCCTCTGGGGTGGGGGTTGTCCCACTTCATATTCGGGAGGGGATTCCAAAAAGGAACCGGTTGGAGTCCCTCCCCCACCTCGTGAGCTGTGGGGTCCCCCTAGATAGGACCGTGAGGTCGCTCAGAGGTGGGGGTGTTTGGGCAGCACCCGAGGCCCACCCCAGGATGCCCGCCCACACGGCCCTGGCGATTGTGAACTCTCGGGATGAGCACTTTGCAGTGCGGTGCCGAGCTGGACGCCTGGGACTGAGCGTGGGTGTGTGGCTGGCCTTGGTGAAGACCGGAGGGAGGACGGGTCTAAAAACGCGGCTAGTGGGACTCCATCCTAAAGCAGCTTTGAATATTGTAAAAAGTTTGCCTAAATTCAGGGGAAAGATTCCTTTGCTAAGAGTCTTTAGGTTGTCATTTTTGCAATCAATTTTAAGGGGCTTTCCTTTGCTACCCCTGGGGGTGTTTCATCACTGTGGGGGAGTCTGAGTCATAAATCCTAACACTCACTTTCCGCAGTTCCCCAGACAGGGAAAGGGAATGCTTAGTGATGGGAACTCTTCACGTGGTTTGAGGGGTAACTGACAGAGGCCTGGGCTCAGCTGGATCCCAGTTTCCATCCAGAACTTTTGTTTTGCAGAGCATTTAAAAAAAAAAAAACCTTTTTAAAAAGGCTGGAGTTGATGTTTATCAGTAAGATATTTTACTAAGAACTTGTTCTGCAGACTGCCAGAAAATAAAATAGTGTCCCGATTTCGTTAGGAGTGGTTTCTAGTTGGGAGTCACATCTGATCCGTCCTGTCCCTTCTGCTGAACTCTACAGAGCTTATACACCACTGGAGTTTCTTGAACTAAAGACCCTGAATATAACATTAGGTGTAATGGACCCCAAATCTGCTTGGAGCTCTTTCTCTCACCACCCCACCCCCATGGTGTAAGTAGTTCTGCAGTTTTAAGATCCAGTATGTGCTTTCTTTATTTGTGCCTATTAAAAAGAATAGCGTTTTGCCCTGGTTGGTGTGGCTCAGAAGATTGAGTACTGTCCTGCAATTCCAAAGGTCGCAGGTTTGATTCTCAGTCAGGGCACATGCCCGGGTGTCGGGCCAGGTCCCCAGTTGAGGGCCAGTGAAAGGCAACCAGTCAATGTATTTCTCACACATCAGTGTTTCTCTCCCTCTCTTTCTCCTTCCTTTCCCAGAAACAGCAATTATAAAAGATTAATAGATTATTTTATGTTATAAAGCATTTGTACTTTATTTTTCTTTTTTTGTCTTGTATAGGAGCCTCCCAGGCCTTCCCCCACCAGATGTCAGAATCACCCCTCCCCCAATCATGGCAACCAAAAATGTCCCCAGTTAGTGACAAATGTCCCCTGGGGGGGGGGGGAAGTCATTCCCAGTCTGGAAAGAATTTCTGCCATAAAATGTATTTTGCATAACTTTTAAGGGTAAATTTCTCAGAAGGAGATAATAAGAGAAGATTATTAAACTTTACTACAAACCATTTACTGCTACATTCTTATGAGGCAAGAAGGGGGAATTGTACAAAGTTTTCTTTGTAACAGTAACACTGGAGTAAGACTGGGAGAGATGTGAGCAAACCCTTCCATGGGCTAGCTGACAACAGACTCCTTTCTCTTTCTCAGTTTTCAGTGGTCTGTCTTCACTGGTTCTTTTCTTGAGAGAGAAAGAAACATCTGTTTATTGTTCCATTTAGTTTTTATTCTTGTGTGTGCCCTGGCAGGGGGTCAAACCCCCAACCTTGGCATATCTGGATGGTGTGCTGAAGGCCTGAGCCACGAGGCCAGTGCCTCAGTGCCTGTCTTTGAAAGTGGCCTGGGGAGAATGCCTCCCCAGTAAATTCACCGAAATGAGTCTACCACTGATACTTGGTAACTAACAATTATAGCAAATTAACAAGCACCTGCTGTTCATAGCACTGTGCATCTCATCCATATTTTTGAAAGAGAAAGCCCACAGGTTCCATCTCTTCCCTCACACCCCACCCACTTTCTTCCATCATTTTAAAGCTCCAGAAATTCATGAACCTTTCCTTGCATGTTAACTGAAGCATGCTGTTTTCTCTAATTTACCTAAATATGAAAGGTTTTGCGGGGGAGGCGGGAAGGAGGCTTCCTGCCTCTAAAATGAACTTTTAATCATGGGCAAGAGCCCCTTATACCATGAATTCACTCATCCACGTGGACCGAGGGGTTTCCATGGCCCCTTTCAGAACATCGTAGGCTTATAGGCATGTCTGCACTTCTGTTGAGAAGACGCATAGTGTGGTGGATCCAGGGGGGTTCTGGCCTGCTGACAACGCTTTCTGTGCCTCGGACCCCTCTTTTAAGGTAGACTGGGAAGACGGTAACAGTGCCAGCTTCCTGGGGCCATTGTGAGAAACAAAATAATGCCGGCTGAATGCCTGACGCGGTCTGGGGCACGTGACCCGTGCAGTGAATGCAAGCTCCTACACCAGCATGCATCAGGGTGGGCGGCGCCTTCTCTCCGTGTCGCCCGAGGTCGCTGAGTGCTAATGGGAGATTTCAGGGAAAGGTGCTGTCGAAACAGGAGAGGTTACAGAAAAATTATATTCTTCCAGTGAAGCATGTGGGTGAAGGGTTGTAGTTGTGCAACAGGCTCTGTCTCCTGAAACAGTGGCCCTGGAAGGTGCTTTCCTGTCCAGGAGGGCAGTAGTCACCTGAGAAGGCAGGCGGGCTCCTGGCTAAGCAGCAGCAGGTGTTGAGTTACGCTCTGACACCCACCTGCAAGATTATGCGCTTAGTTGCCCAATGTCTTTTGAACTAGTTTTCTGTTTTTCCTGTGCAATCCTGAGTTCTAGTTTTTGAATTCATATTCGCGAAGTTGGGTCTTGTCATAGGATTACATTGTTAGTAGGGTTAATGATTATAGAACTCGGAGGGGAAGCTATGGAAATGAGACAGTAGGCACTTGGGGCCAGGAAATAAAACTGGGTTGCTTTGTCTTCCTGTGATTTGGGCAGCAGCACTTACTCGGCTTTTAAAAGAGCCGTGGAGGGAGAGGAGATATCACGGAATCAGTGGCAGCAGAGTTAACTTGCGTTCCAGTCAGTAGGTGTTTTGTGAAATAGGCAGTTCCTGGAAAATGTCATGAGCGCAATGCTTCCGTGTCACATTGCCCCTTTTTCATGTGATGCAGGTGGAAACTTGTGCTCTCACCCCTTTTCCGGAGACCCCAGGATCTGGACGCTCGGATCTGCCTCCTGGCTGCCCGTGCGCATCATTCTGTGTCACGAAGCTGTTGGCTCCAGGCTCACTTGTGCTTGTGGTCTTAGGCAGAGTCCTCACAGCAGCGTTTGTGCTAGGGACTTGCATTTGTTGTTTTCTATGAAGGCGGCTGCCTACTTGGCAGAGACCAGTGTTTCCAAGCCCGGGGGAACCTCAGCGCCCCCCGGGATCCGGGAAGAGGCCGCAGGTGCTTGAAACCCAGCATCCCTAACCGTGGAAAACAGAAGACAGCACCTCCTTACCCTGGATAGGGCTGCTATGTTTAGGGCTAAAATCCTACCTACTTTCTCTTTTTTCAAGGAAATTTAGTAACTTCCTCAATGCCATCCTAGTAGAAAGCTCCTGCTGCAAAAGTCTGGTGAATGTGAAATGGGAACGTCATTACTTCCTTTGTTAACCTATGTAGTTTGGTAAATAAAACCAAACATTATGCAATCCATGGGAGGGCACTATAAAGGGACCTGGTGGTGACAGCAGCGCAGGCATCCTGGTGACCCGTGGCAGAGCCAGCCTCACAGTCTGTCCCTAACGTGAGCCTGTGGGCAGGGCCTCTTGGGTTGATTTCTGCATAAATTTTTTTGGTAACTTTTTGCTACTTTTGAGAAGAGATTTTAAGAGTGTGAGATTACTTTGTTTTCTTTTAAATTGTTTCAGAACAAACACTTGAGATGTTCCCTCTGTTTTTATGTATCTTCGCGGTCCGGGAGTGCACCCAGGGAGTGCAGACCGCCAAGCAGGCACGCAGCAGAGTCCAAGGGTGAACAGTACCTCCTGTATGTGTCCGTCACTCCAAAGGTTCTCCAAACCACAGGACACACCCAATAAGTGCCCTAACCTTTTTTAATTGAATTTTCTGGGGTGACATTGGTTAATAAAATTATGTAAGTTTCAGGGGCACAATTCTATAATCCATCGTCAGTATATTGTATTGTGTGTTCACCACTCCAAGTCAAGTTTCCTCCCATCACCACTCCCCCATCCCCTTTGCCTTCTTCTACCGCCCCCGCCCCCCTTCCCTCCGGTCATCACCATGCTGTCCTCTGTGTTGATGAGTTTGTTTGTTAGCTGCTTAATCCCTTCACCTTTCCCCTCAGGCCCCCAACTCCCCCCACCCCAACAGCCATCAGTCTGTCCTCTGTATCTAAAGGAGTCTGAACGGCCGAGGTCCCACTGGGTGGTTGTGGGAAACTGTTGGATGGGGGTGAGGCAGACCAGATCTGAGTCTTAGACCTCTGGTGGAGGTGACCTCGGGCAAGTCAGATAAATTCTCCAGATCGTTTTCTTCCTTCTCAAGTGGGTAGCATTCTGTTTCCTGCACCTGCTTCCGGCTTGTGACTACTGGCAGGGACAGTACGTGAAAACACTTGGGAAATATTTTAAGTTAACAGTTTCCTGTAAACTGTTATCACCATTTTCGTCTTGCAGTAGGTCTGGTGTCTCCATAGTAGGTACACAGCTCAGGAATTGCAGTGTGAGCCTGTGAACAAAAATGGGTCCAAGTGCAAATGGTCGCTCAAAGTGTACATTTTCTGGGACGTGTGTTCTGCATCACGGATGCCATCTTTTCTCCGGAGTGTTAAAAAATACAACTTTATTGTTTGGGGGGAAAGACTACATGGTTCTTGTCAGGAATTGGACAGTGTGGAAAAGTGCAAGAAGAAATTCAAAGCCGCCCAGAATCCCGCCGTGCAGAGGGGACCACCGAGGTGTTCTGCAGACGTCCTTCGGACAGCTCCGGACACACCCGCCCCGCACAGTGATTTGTGTTGTGTGTGTGTGGTCGTCTGCCCCGGCTCCCCCTTCCTGTGACAAGAACACCATCCCATTCCAGGGAGTCCTCTTTTTCCCAGCTACCTCCTTACTCCACAAATGTGTGTTCCCCTCCAGATGTTTCGTCCTATATGTAACTCCTCTCCTTTCGCCCCCAGTTGTTCAGTTTCCCACCTGCAGTTATGTCCTTAGGTAAACTTCTGTCGGTGGGACCCCTGGGTGAAAGGTTATGCACCTGCTACCTCTGACGCATGTCCCCAGGTTGTCTACATCGCTCACACCGGTGACCACTCACAAGCCCACACCGCAGTGAGGCTCCATCCTTCCAGGTCTCGGTTCTCTGTAGAGACACAGGGCTCTCGGCTGGTGGGTGTGTATTTTAGTCAGAAGGGGGCATGGATGGAAACAGTCTTTTAGCCCCTTTGACACAGAACTTCTCTGAAGGTGCAGTGGCCGTAGGGCGTGCCTTGGTCACGCTGACCCAAGCCATGGTCAGCAGCAGCAGTCCACGCATGAGGGTTCGGATAAGCAGCCAGAGGTCGCGGACTCCAGGAGGATTTAAACAGCACAGGCTCAGAGGCATCGTCCACGGCTTCGTATCGGGTGCTCCCCAGCCCCCACGCCTCATTACCTTTGAACTTTGTTATGTGGGGAACAGCCACTGATGTGTACTCATTAACTGGCTGCCCGTGTCTTTTTATCAAGTTCCGCACGGGGCCAGAGAGTGAGCTGAAAATGCGGGGAGAAGTCAGTTCAAGGCCAGGTCTGTAGAATTTGGCCCGTGCAAGCCTGGTGCTGTGTGTCCTCTGGTCAGTGAGAGCTGATGTCTCGTGGATGATGGCAAGACGTCACTTTCTGACATCCACAGAACTGCGTCTCTAGCCTGCCTGTGAGGACGGCCTGTCCGGAATGGTGACGTGGAGCCGGCGCCGGGGAGGCGGCGGTGGGCTCAGCCGAGGGTTTCCGCTGCCCGGCTTACCGGCAGGCAGCCCTGTGCCTCCTGTAGAGAAGGCCTTGGTGTGTGTATTTCTACGGGGGCTCTCGGTGCCTGCTGGTTTCCCAGTGGCAGAGCCGAGCATAAAGGGGCAAGCACACAAAATGTATCCAGCCTGCTCTTCCTGCCTTCTCCACCAAGTATTAAATCAGCGTCACTCTCGCCCTCCCTTAGAGCAGTCCCCAGTGGGCCATGAGACACCCCCTAGCAGTGGGCACGCACTGAACATTGACTGACGCCCGTCTGTGCCGGACGGTGTGCCAAGTAATTTCCATACGTAAAAACTGCCCTCGCATCTGTGCGGGGATTCTGGAACGAAGCCTCTCGGGTTGGTAGTGGTGGCGGTGTCCTTTGGAAAGGGAAGGAGAATGTGGCCTCGGAGCTCTGGTTCCTTGCTCAGACGACATGGCCGGTGAGGCGTTAAAGCTGGGGTCTCAGTCCAGCACGTGGGAACCCACCGTCCGAGTTCTCCCGCCCGCTCCGTGAGTCAGGCCTGAGGCTGCAGTTTTGAAGATCACTAGCGAAGCTTTAAAAGAAAAAAGCCACCCCATTGGTGCTGGGTGTTACCGTGGCTTTGAGATTTTCCTCCCCATATCGGGAATTCTCCATAGGGACCAGGGAGACAGGGAGAAGCTGTGAAAGGAGAGATTTGAACAAACAGAGAACCCGCGGGAGGAACAAAGAGGGAGAAGGGTGCCTTTCCTTCCCCTGCCGTCACTGGCCGCACGGCCCCTCCCAGGTGGAGGGGGCAGCCGGTCCAGCTTTCCCCAGGGCTGTCCTGAGGCAGAGACAGACCTGCGGGTGGGGGCTCCCGGCCCCTGTTCCTGGCAGAGGGCACCTGGCTGGTCTTAAGAGCCAGTGTGGTCTTGTGTAAGAGAGATTGTCTGCGCACATGTCAGGCAGGCCCGGGGAGGTTCACCGCTCTCAAAAGGCCTCTTGAAGAGCTGGCCTGGGACAGGTTGTTCTGAGTGGAAATCTGATGCGGTTCCTGCTCTGGTGAAATCCGTCCATGGGTTCAGCTCGCACTCTGCCCGCCCCCTTGCTGATTGCGGGTGCTCATCCCCTGCGGGTGACATGCTCTCTTTCCTTGTCTGCCAGAGGCCCCACTCCACTTGAATACGGCCTTCTGGAGACCCTCGTGTGACGCCTGTCCTCCGAGTGTCTGCACGTTGCCCTCCGACCCCCTGTCCCCGTTGCCCCCGTCCCAGGACTGGGTTGACGAGGGTGTCCAGCCATCTCTTCTGTCCTGTGATCATCCCAGCACAGATGTCTGTTGTTACTACGTTCCAGAGTGTAAATTCTGGAAGAAAATCAGAAGGCTTTATCTTGTGGAAACAGATGGGCATTTCTCGGCTGAGTTCCTTTCCAGTGGCTTCCTGTGGCCTTTAGAGTCAGTCCCAGCTGTCTGACGGCCTTGGCGTGGCCCGCCCCGCCCCCTCGCCCACCTGCAGGAGGAACACTGCCCTGGCCTCCAAGCCCAGAGAGGCCCTCTCCATTCCTCAAACAAGTCGGGCTAGTTTCTGCCTGAAGACCTTCTCGTCTTGGTTTCCCCCTGCCTGGTGAGCATTCCCTTGGTCACCATCTCCTGCTGGCCACAGCCCCGGGTCATTTCCCAGAGAGGGGAATTTTCTGTCACATCATCCTCTTTCCCTGCAGCTGCTGTTTCCTTTTCCATGTCTGCTGGCTGCAGTTCTGCACCAGACAGGGCTGCGACCCCCTCACTGTCCTGCGCCCGGGCCCACGGAGGCTGCTCCGTAGTGGCTGGCACTGCTGTGCCGGTGTCCGGGTGCATGCTGGTCCCCATGTCTCCAGGGCCACCACCAGGGGTGCGAGTGCCTGTGGCGGGTGTGGGCTTCACGTGGAAAACGGTCAGGGTGATTTCCAGAGCGTCAGCACTGACTGGTCTGCATTCTCACCAGACGTGCCCGGCAGCTTCTGGGTTCCCACATCCTCCCCGGCATTCGGGCTGCTGGCATATATGCGTACTTTAAAATCACAGCCATTCTAACAGGCGGGCAGGCGGGCTGGCTCACTGTGGTTTCGATGTTCTGCTGGCTGACGAGGTGGGGCCCCTTTTCGTGGCTTGTTGGCTGTGCACGTATCGTTCCAGAAGAAATGTCTGTTCACGTCTTCTGTCCGTTTCCTATCTGGATTGTCTGTTTCCTCGGTGCTCGGTTCACAGAGCCCTTTATTCTGCGAGTGAGTCCTTTGTCAGATAGGACACTGGCCGGGAGTGTTCTCCTGGTCAGCGGCTTGTCATCTCCTTCTGTTAGCAAGATCCTTCAAAGACTAAAAGGCTCCAGTTTTTAGGAAGTCCGCTGTGTTGATTTCCCCCGTACATGTCACACTTTCACTAGCGTGCCCGAGAACTGTTCGCCTCGTCCTAAGTCTCCTCAGAGGAGTTCTCCATTCTGTATTTCGATCCGTGGTCTGTTTGGGGTTGATTGTTGTCTAGAGTGTGAGGTTTAGGTCAAGACGTGTCGTCATCGTTGTTGTTCAAGCACAGGTGTCTCCACTCCCCCCACCCGCCCCACCGCCTTCCCCGACGAGATTTTCTTGAGGACCGACGTCCAGCTGTGCCGGACCGTGAGTCGAAGAGGCCCCTTCCTCCATCGGGTTGCTTTGGCATCCTCATTGGAAATTGGGTGGAGGCCTTCGCAAGGGTCTGTGTCCGGTTCTCCGCTCTGCCCCATCGGTCTGTGTGTACGTCTCCCCGCCAGGGCCCCTCGTTCTGGATGACCAGAACCACAGCCCGTGTCACAGATCTGGGGCACTGTTAGCTATGGGAGGGTTTAAACGGCAAAGTGACATGGCCTGACTTACCTTTACGTTGTCACTCTGGTGGGGTGTGAGGGTGCATGGCCAGGGGCCAGGGACACCAGGCGAGAGGTGATGTGGTGGAGGTGGGAGAATTGGCCAGATTGCGGCTGCATTATAAAAGGTGAGCCCACAGAATGTCCTGGGGTCCTCTTTGGGGTGCGAGAGATGAGAAGGGTCCCATGGAGCCCCAGGGCTTTGACTTCCGAGGCCAGATGAATGGAATTGTCATCAGCGGAGGTGGGGAAGGAGGCGATGGAGCAAGTTTTGAGAGGGTAGGTCTGTGTGGTTTTTAATATATTCAGTTTGAGGACCCTGCCAGGCTCCTAGGTGGAGACTGCGATCCAAGAATCCAGAGTTTAGAGAGAGGTGACCTCTCTCTAAACTGAAAAAAAAGGTTCAGGTGTTGTCAGCCCTTTTGAAGTGATGATGCTGGTTGGGATAGCAGAGGGGTCATGAAATGCTGGGGCCCGGGGCACTCCCACACCGAGAGGGACAGGGTAGGGGGAAGCTTGCCCAATAGGGTGGGAGGCAGAGCCTGAGAGAAAGGCATGCTGGGAGCCAGTGCCAGAGTTGGGTCCCCGAGAGGGGACCCCGATATTCTGAGTGTGAGTCAGTCAGGTGGGGCCAGGGCCCGACGGGTAGCATCCCCACAGACCCTGGAGGAGGGGTTTCAGTCCATGGGCGGGAATCCTCCAGGGGACAGAGA
>PVIA01017259.1:0-16163 GCA_004024845.1 Tonatia bakeri
CGGCCCACTCCCCGCAGCCGCCAGACAAGCGCCCTTTCTTTGGCGGAGCGAGGAGAAGAGGCCACTTGTTTGTGCCGCGGGAGAAACGGGTGGCCCCACAGACACCGCCTGCTCCCTGCGGAGCAGCTGGGGGCAGGAGCCTGCGGGTGCAGCGGCGGTGTGTGTGTGTGTGTGTGTGTGTGTGTGTGTGCGCGAGAGAGAGGGAGAGACTCGGAGGGGACTACGCGGGTGAGGGAGGTGCGTGTAAGAGGAACTGATGTGTAAGGGCGCTGCCGAGTGCGTAGGTGCTGAGGGCCACTCTGAGTGCAGGGTGTGTGTGCGGAACGTGTGCTGAGGTCTGGGTGTGCGTGAGGAAGGGTTCCGCACAAGTCAGGGCGATGAGACTGGGGGCCGGTGGCATGTGCGTGGGTGAGGCAGGCCTGGCGCTGTGCCCCTCTGCCGCGTCCCGGCGCGGGACATCTGACTTGGAGGGGAGCTGTTTGTTTGTGGCCGTTGCGATGAGTCAGCCTCCGGGACCGCTGAGCTAACGGGTCCAGAATGCAGCTCCGCCCGGCGCCCGGGTGTCCGCCGGCCCTGCGGCCTCCCCGCCAAACTTCAGCTCGCGACCACCTGGGCGGGAACATCCGCCGTCGCCTCGCGCCCCGGCGCTCGGAGGCCCCTCCCAGCACCCACCTCCGCGTCCTAGCCCCCTCCCGCGACACCCCCGGTGGGAGAAGCCCGGAAGACCTGGCTGAGGCCGCGCTCCAGGGACTCCGTCAGGGATTCCAATACGGACCGCGCGCGCGCAGGGAGAGGGGCTGGGACTCACTATTCCCGCAACCCCTCCGGCCTCCCAAAAGCCGAAAGACGTGGGGCTTCGGAGGGCCATGTAAATGCTAGCTACGCCCAAGAGCCCCTCCCGGACATCCACGCCTTCGAGCCCAGCTCCTCATCCCTTCCCGGCTCATCAAGGCTGCTGGGCCTGCGACGGAAGCGGAGATGTCCCAGGGCTTCCCAGCCGCTACCCCGCCACCGGCACGCCGGGTGCAGAGTTCTCAGTCCTGCGGTCGGCCAGAGATGGGGAGCTCGGGGTTCAGACAGAAGGGACCCCGCGAGTGTCCAGCAGTTCGCCTGCGCGCCCTCAGGAGAGTCTAGATGGGGTAGGATCAGCGTCCCCCAACCCGGGGGAGAGCGCAAAGGCTCCCTCTGGCGGCGGCGCGGGACGGCAAAAGCATGCAGTTCGCAGGACAGCAGCTGAGCCCACTCTCCACAAAGTCCCTTTCACCCCATGCCCTCACCTAAGGCACCTCCTCCTCCCCCAAGGGTTTCTTCCGGGGTCCCCGACCCAGAGTTTAACTGAGGGCTCCCGCCAAGCCTGGAACTTCCCCTTATCCAGTCTCAGCCGCGCAGCAAACGGGGCCCGAAGGCGCAGAGAGAAGGATTATTACCTCGGGGGAGAAGGGGACACCGGTCCCTTAGTCTGGTTTAGCTGCCGCGGCCTCAGATTCAGGATACTGTTGCTTTTCCCCGGGAGCAACAGGGTGAGTAGGTGGAGAGAGAGCGGGTCCCGCCCAGGTTAGTCCCCGCCCCCGTCCCCTGCCCCGCGTCCGGTCTTGAAGGCCAGCCAGAGAAGCCGCCCTTGCGGGGCTGGAGCCCAAGGTCCACTCTCCACCCTAGTTTTCCCATAGCAGCACCCCCCCGCCCCCGCCCACACGTACACACCCAGCCAGCACAGTGACGGCTTTGTTTCTGCAGCTGGACTCTCCACTACCGCCACCACACACACACCCCTTCTCCCCTCCCCCTCTTCCTCCCCTTCCCTTCCTCCTCCCCTTCGGGGTCTTAGACCACCCTCCACTCCTAGGCTTTAAGGCTGTACTCCTCCTACCCCACTTCTTTTTATTTTATTTTTAGAAAGGGGAAAGGAGGGAGAAAGAGGAGAAGAAACACGGATTGGTTGCCTCTCGTGCGCGCCAGTCCAGGTACAGAACCTGCAGCCCAGGCATGTGCCCCAACCCGGAGTCGAACAAGCGACACTTCGCTTTGCCCGACCTCGCCCAACCAACAGAGCATCACCCATCAGGGCTTTAAGGCTCTTCCTAGGCGGTTTTGACATTTTTCTGTCTGTCTCTCTCCCAGGGCCCCCCACCCCCACCTTTTAATCTTAGATTCCTGAATCTTCCGTTGGCCCCCAGTGAACCTCACAGTCATAGCCCTCCAACATATAATATCCCCTCCAGAATATTTGCTGCGGGTACCCAGACCGGCCGGTCACCCCTTCTCGCCTTCTTCCAAACCCCACCACGAAGAGCTGCAAATGGAGTTGATAGCCCTGCACACCAGGCTTCACGGATTTTTCTAAGGATAGGTGTAAGAAGACATTAAAGTGCCACGCAAATTGTAAAGCACAAGAAAGCTCCATGTATCTCTACCCCAACCCCAACCTGCCAGATTACAGTTGGGATGCAAGCTGTAGAAACAGTTGAGCACACTATCCTATAAGCAGTTGAGGTTTCTGTATGAGTAGGGGGTTAGTAAGGAAGAAAAGGGGGAGGGGACTAAAAACCTAAAAGGAGCCTAGAAATAGCCTGGTTGAAGTCATTCTTCATCTCAACCCTCACCCCCACTCCGAAATCCTACACTGACAGTGGACCCTTACCTTGCAAAGCCAGCTCTTACCCCAGAAGACTAGTTGGGGCGGCCCTAGGGAGCTGAATTCAGCTAGATTGAACCTCTTTTTTTTTTTTTACATTTTTTTTTATTTAAATGAATGTTCAAGTACAGTTTTCACCCCCTTACTCCCATTCAAGTCCTCAGATTGAACCTCTTTAACGCACACTAGAGTGATTCCAGACTCTTCCGCACTGGAAGGAGCAGAAAAACCCCAAGCTGGCACAGATAGCAGAAAATAACTGGTCCTATTTGGGATGGGCAAATCTTGCTCAGATTCGGTATCTTTAGTTTGTGCCCTCTCTCCCTAATCCAGGAGCAGCTGGAGGCTGAACTGCA
The DNA here is from genome assembly GCA_004024845.1 of Tonatia bakeri. Lineage (NCBI taxonomy): Eukaryota > Metazoa > Chordata > Mammalia > Chiroptera > Phyllostomidae > Tonatia > Tonatia bakeri. The sequence goes on from PVIA01017259.1 coordinate 2,989, forward strand.
GGAATCTTTGGTCACTTATTGACAGGGCTAGCATTAGCAGGGGCGCCCCCTCGCTGCAGGCTGGAGCTCACCAGAGCTAGGCAGTGGACACGAAGTGGGAGGGGAAGGATGATCTTCCAAGCTGCCTGCTGCGACAAACAGAACAAGCTCCAGCATGCGGTGTACCAGAAAGCCCTAGGCTATGAGGGGTCACTGGAGAGCCTCTTATTCCTGTTTTCATACTGTTTGAGCCTCGTGAATGTATTTTGAGTCTGGACACCTTGCATGAGGTAGATCACAACTGCAATTTTCAAGCTATTCTGATGAAAGAAAAAGAAAAACCAGAACTGTTGTATCCTATGTGCCAAGACCCAGCATTTGAGGGAAGGAGCTCAGATTGGGATACCTCAGAGACTTTTCACGTAACTCACAACTCCCAGCTCTTCTTTACAGTCTTGGTGAGGAGGAATTTCCGGGAATCAAACCTGTCACAGAGGTAACAAATGCTGGGGCAAGGAATTGAAATAGTACTTAGCTTTTCTCTGTCCTCCTAGCCCAGGTTCCAGATGACTGACCCCATGCTAAAGGCTTTGCGCAATGTGTCCTAGCTTCTGCTGTTCCGTTCCCACAATTAGAGCACTCAGGGGACTATAGCTCTACCGCCCTCACAGTCCACCCCCACTTCTGCTCCACATCTGGAGTGCATCAAAAACTCAGTGCTCTGTAATGCAAGAGGTCCAGCAATTGGGAGCTCAGGAAAGGGGAAGAAAAAAGCTTTCCAGTATGCTTCAGACTTTCCAAAGTGGAAACAGGGAGAGGGCAAAGGCTGGGTGTGGAAGAGTGAATTTTTTTTTTTTTTTTTTAGGCCTCCTGCACTTGTCTATGAATGTCAGCAGTGGATTTCTACACTTCTCCTGCCTTTACCTAGGCACATTTCCCACCTGTTCCTCCTCTCAAATTGTACTCCTTCCAGCTCCAGAAAGGTGATGATTGCTCATTATAGCAAATAATCCCAAGATACAGCTGATCCAGAAAACTATTTTTTTTCTGGCCTCCTTGTATCCTGAACTAAGGCATCATTAGTGTAGGTGTGGTGGCAGCAATAACACCAAGTAAACTCCTCGCTGCATCCAACTTGGGGAAAAAAATTCAAACCATTAGCAGCCGCAAAGGAGCAGAAGCTCTCTCCTCAGCTTGTCTTCAAAACTGCACAGCCCACACTTCCGCCCAAAGATAAGATATATCCAAACCGAGTAGGAAATCTGGGTATGACAGAAGACTGGTCTATTTCCAGCTCAGGACTTCCCTATAAGCTGAAAAGAACAAGCATTCATTTGGGCAAAAGAATGTGAAACAAGACCTATTTGCATTTCTCTCATTGCCTTGAATTTGTAACACCTTTTTCAAATAGCCCTGTTTGGTAATCAACTTTATTGTAGGGAGTGCACCTATGGGAGCTTTCCAGAATTACACTAAGACCTAAATAACCACTTAGCCCCTGCCTATGAAGAACAAGGCAAAAAACTTTTCCTTTTTGATGAGGGGTCGGGGTAAGTGAGAAGTAACCTGAAGCTTCTAAAAACTGCCTGGTTGCTTTAATCTGTGTTTGAGAGAGGGGCAACACCTTTGAAATGTAATCTTTTTCCTAAAGGCTTGCTTCCACATAAATCACCAACTCCCCACCATAAAATGAAATTGACACTTGTAGAGATGCTATCTGCCCTTGGATGAGTGCAACACATAGCAATCAACGTACTTACGCATCTTCTAGGACATTAAAAGCTCTACAGCTCCAAATACATTTACGGAACGGGCAAGAGGAGGAAATGGAGAGAATGGTTACAATAAGAAATGTGCATAAAAAATGGGAGTCAATGCCGAGTTTTTGCTTTCCTTTAAAGCCTACCTTCTTCCCCAAAGTTTTGGCGTCTCTGCACCACATGGGAAGTTGTCTTGGAACACAACATTATATACAATAATCACCGCCCCCCAAAAAATCTCGTTTTAACTTAGAATTTTGTGTTAGGCTGCATTCACAGACATCCTGGGTTGCATGAGGCCCATGGGCCGAATGTTGGATACCCCTCCAAGACATAAGCCCTATTCCTCATCCTCATTGAGACCCATGTTGAGTATCACTAGTTATAATTGTCTGTTTAGAAAAAAAGGCTTTGTAAGTAGCTACAGCCATTGCTTCTAAGACTTTTTCATTTCCTTCAAGATGGGGGCTTTTCCTATTTTTCTCCTATCTTCCTCCAATGAGCTCTGCAAGATATGAACCTTTAAGAAAGACTACTCTATTTCAACTCTGGAAATCTCTGAGGTCCTATCCAATGTGAACAATTTTAAATTAATGGAGGGACACAGTTTCCCACAGATGCACAGGTCAATAGATACTGGGTTTCAAACTACTATGAGTAGTTGAATGGACAGATCTTTTCAAAATGGAACTCCTGACCACAGAAGAGATATGCTCCCTACCTACTCTATATAGAATTATCTAATTAAACCAGAGGAGGAATCACCAGCCTGTTACATTAACAGAATGTTTGGTCAGATCCAATTATTTTGTTAGTTTCCCTTAATAGAATGCCAACAGAAAGTCCACATATGCTGTGGAGGAATTAGCTGTCAGTCAGGGAATGGCGTGGCTTTGCTACGATTCATTTCATTGGATTAAAGTGAGCTAAACCACATTTCAGCAACATTAGACCAGAAGAAAATTCAAAATCTTGGCTTTCACCATTAAAATAAAACTTTTCATTCCCACTTACTGTTCATGAGAGTAATTTGCTATGAGAGAATAATTTGTTGTTTAATAATTTTTTTAATTTAAGTCAAGTAAAAAAGCTTTTCTGAGGGAATTAACAACTTCCAAGGCATTCATCACTCATCCCTGGATAACCTACTTCTTACCACTGTTTGTCTAACGGGGAAGAGAATGTTTCAACATATTACAAACCTTTATTATTCTCTAAAGACGAAGCCTTAGTTTTCCGAGTCTACAACTGCCCCTGACAAAATTAAGACCAAAAGTCCATATGAGTAGCATTAAATTCAAAAGCTACTCTGTCAAAGTGCATGTGTACGTGTATGCTCAAATGTAGAATACACAAGGAGACTACAATACCTGTAATGGGAAAAGGCAATGAATACTCTAAGATAATTTTCTCTTAAAAAAATCATTAATTTTTAATCTTAGATCCCATTATCCTGAATCAGTAAGCAGACACCAAAGTATGAGAAGACGGTCCACTAAACATTTGTTTTATAATATTCTTTATTTGATTAAAGAATTTGCCTTCTTTGTATACACTGGAATGTTATATCCCCTATGTATTTTACAGGGTTATAAAACATCTCTCATTTTAAATATTACCCCAAAAGTAATTTCAGAAAAAGTTTTTGTAAAACTAAACTTAAAAAAAAAAAAATGATATGGACAAGCAACTCACAAACTGGATTAATAAGATTTCTTGCCTATTTAACTACATGACAGATTTCTTGTTCCAGTCCCCTTCCTAAAAAACACACACTCGTGTACACACACACACACACACACACACACAAAACCCTCACTTGGAAACCAAGCTGGAGATAACGATTCTTCCCTGATGCAATTAAGGGAAAGGGAAAGGCCAGAAATTTCTTTGGCAAACAATTCCACCCATGACCATTTATGTGACCGCTTTGATTCAAGTAAAGTATACTTTTCACAGGGAAGACCAATGCCGTTCAGTGGGAGTGGTACTCTCCAACCAGCTGACAGTGCAGAGGTCACAGTCACCTGCCTCTTCCCCTGCCTGCGGTTGCAGCCTGACAACAACTCCAACAACCTTTGAGTGCAATACTGGGTTAAAAGCCAGTGATGGGATGGCCAATGTAGTTTTTTCAATTAAAAAAGTAAAGGATGGGATGGGGCTAAAAAAACTACTACATGATGACACTCAATAGAAAAGTCTTGGAAGAGGAAAAGGGAAGGATTTCAGAAACACAGAAAGATGAGCTGGTGAAAAAAATGGTGGGCAGACTAGAAGGAAATGGCAGCATACACCAGCAATCTAATACATACCAATATAATCAGTTGCCTCTTGAAATCCTAAAAACCTGGTGGTGGAAATAAAGTCTCCTTGATAGTTTAGGGCCAACGGTATTGGCACAAGGATTCACTGAACCCACAGCCTCCAAAATCATAACCTCATCTCTTATTAGAAAAGGACTGATGACACAAACAGCCAGAAAAAAAGGTGGTGAGTTTGAGGAATGTGAATAGTACAAAGACCATGAACTATTATATGTGAGCTGAAGTACTCAAAATGTGGAGCAATGGAAGCCTAGGTAGCACCATCAGTAGACACAATTACCTGTGGATGTGAAATCCATAACTGGACATCATCATTCTCCTCCTAAATATTGAAGTGGGGGCTGTGCCATTTGAAAGCTGTTACTCAGCTGTCTAATATTCACTATACTGTTCTAAACTGGAGAGACCAGCCTAAAAATAAAACAACCTGGCACAAGAGTGGAGGAATGAGTGGATGTAGGGAAAGGACATGAGACATCCTTATCTTTTAACTTCTAGACTCCAAACATCTTAAGCAATTCACTTGTATAATCTAAAAATCAATTTGGATTAGATCAACTCGTTCTAGGAGTACTAAATAAATACAACACCTATATACAGATAACCCCAGTGCTTGAATGTATAAAGAAAAAAACTGAAGGTAAAGAAAAGGAGTATGAAACATTAAAATTTTCTGCAGAGAAAACTTTTAAAAAACAAAGTATGAAATATAACTATATTTAGGGATCAAAATAAAGGAGCAACTTAGGCAAAGGCCAAGAAGGTGTTTAACTGGTGGCATTCTCTGGAGAGCTTGCTTTCCTGCTGGCCTGTACAATATGCCAAAGAAATCAGCAGCCTTTCCCTTTATGTTTGTGTCATTTCTTTGCCAAAGAATGTCCCTGTGACTTGAAACACTGAGAGTGAGTTGAGGGTCTTTGCGTGCTGAGCATCGTGCATTACACTAGGGGGAAAAAGGGGTCTCCAATGGCTTGTAGATTTGGGGGGGAAAAACCTCTTCAGCCACTGTTGGCTTCTTCTTTATTAATTTGAAAGTTTTCCTTTGCGGTTTCTTCCTCTTCGTATTACAGGATTTCATACTTATCCACTAGGAAAGTGGTCTCTGTGGAAAACCTTACTGGGCTATTCCCATCGACCTGGGTCACTTTGGTTACCTAGAAAAACAAACAAAGAGTAAGGTAAAGCAAAAGGAGAGTGAGCCTCTAAGGCACTGACTAAATTTTAAGTTCAGATTTCTTAAAAGCAGTATTAAAAGTCAGTCAGAAATGCTGAAACAGTTGAATTCATGCCCTGACCAGTGTGGCTCAGTTGGTCTGGTGTCATTCCACAAAGCAAAAGGTCACCAGTTCAGATTCCCCTGGTTGGGGTGCATATGAGAAGCAACCAATTGATATTTCCCTCTAACATAGATGTTTCTCTCCTTCTCTCCTTCCCTTGCCATCTCTCAAAAAATAAAATCTTTTAAGAAAGTTCAATTCACAACAAATGCAGTTAATAGTATCACTCTTTCCCATCAACATAATCAGCCAGCTTTCTAGATAGAAAAAACAACTGTTGGGATGAGATGTAGTGTGGTATTACGTACAAGATCCAGAATGAGCGGCCCTGCCCAGGCCTTACATATAAAACCTATGAAGTTCATAGACATTCTACCAGGATGATCAATTAACAGTTTGACCCAAAATGCAGTATTCTAACACTTGAAAATTATGTCTGATTTGTTTTCAAAGTCTTACTAAGCTTTTCTATCCATAACTGGGTCCTTCTAAAGACATCTTGTCTTTTATTTATAATAATAAAAAACGTACAGTTTAATGAATTTCCTGTAACAATGATGCCTATAATGGCACTAACACAATACTTGAACCATTGATTCACTTTTTAAAATTTTTTTTAAAAAATATTTTATTGATTATGCTATTACAATCGTCCCATTTTCCCCCTTCACTCCCCTCCACCCTGCACATCCCCTCCCACCCACACTCCCCCCCTCCCCCGCTTATTTCATGTCCATGGGTCATATATGGAAGTTCCATTGCTTCTACATTTCCTATACTATTCTTAACCTCCCCCTATTTTCTACCTACCATTTATGCTACTTATTCTCTGTACCTTTTCCCCCTCTCTCTCTTCCACTGATAACCCTCCACGTGATCTCCATTTCTATGATTCTGTTCTTAGTCTAGTTTGTTTTTGTTTTAGGTTCAGTTGTTAATAACTGTGAATTTGTTGTCATTTTACTGTTCATATTTTTTCTCTTCTTTTTCTTAGATAAGTACCTTTAACATTTCACATAATAAGGGCTTGGTGATGATGAATGTCTTTAACATTACCTTATCTGGGAAGCACTTTATCTGCCCTTCCATTCTAAATGAAAGCTTTGCTGGATAGACTAATCTTGGATGTAGGTCCTTGCCTTTCATGACTTTGAATACTTCTTGCCACCCCTTTCTTGCCTTAAGGTTTCTTTTGAGAAATCAGCTGACAGTCTTATGGGCACTCCTTTGTAGGTTAACTGTCTCCTTTTCTCTTGCTGCTTCTAAGATTCTCTCCTTATCTTTAATCTTGGGTAATGTAATTATGATGTGCCTCGGTGTGTTCCTCCTTGGGTCCAGCTTTTTTGGGACTCTGAGCTTCCTGGACTTCCTGGAAGTCTATTTCATTTGCCAGATTGGGGAAGCTTTCCTTCATTAGTTTTTAAAGTAAGTTTTCAATTTCTTGTTTTTCTTCTTGTGGCACCTCTATGATTTGTATGTTGGAACATTTGAAGTTGTCCTGGAGGTTCCTAAGCGCCTCATTGTTTTTGAATTCTTGTTTCTTCATTCTGTTTCAGTGGAATGTTTATTTCTCCCTTCTGCTCCACACCATTGATTTGAGTACTGGTTTCCTTCCTGTCATGGTTTTCCTTTATTTCCCTTAGCATAGCCTTCATTTTTTTCCTCTAATTTGTGACCATATTCAACCAATTCTGTGAGCATCGTGATTACCAGTATCTTTAACTGTGCATCTGATAGATTGGCTCTTTGTTGCTTAATTGTATTTTTTCTGGAGCTTTGATATGTTCTTTCATTTGGGCCATTATTTTTTTTGTCTCAGCACATCTGTTACATAGTAAGGGGTGGAGCCTTAGGTGTTCACCAGGGCAGGGCAACCCACTTCGCTGCACTGGGATGCTGTATGTGGGGGAAGGATCCGAGAGGGAACAGTGCTGCTTGCTCCACTCTCTGGTGGTTTTCAGTCACTTCCCCAGCTACCCACAATAAAACTGGGCCCTTCTGATGCTGATTCACTGGTGGGTAGGTTTGTGTACTTCTAGGACCTTGTGTATCTCCAACAGACTCTCCTATGAGGCTGGGAGTTTCTCCCACTGCCGCCTCAACCCCCACAGGTGTTTTCAGTGAGAGGCCTTGAGGCTTTATTTCCCTGTGCTGGAACTCTGGATTGAGAGGTCTGTCTTGCTCCCCCCAGTCGTTATGCATGCAAATGTGGGACCGCCGGGTCCACCAGCTGCCACCTTGCCCACCCTGGTCCTCCAGATGCTGCCTTGCTGAGAGTCCTCTCTGCCAGGCTGCCTGTCTCCACTCCTCCTACTGGTCTGGATGAATGTGTTGCCTTCTTCTTTTTTTTTTTTAAGATTTTATTTATTTATTTTTAGAGAGGGAAGGGAGGGAGAAAGAGAGAGAGAAACATCAATGTGCGGTTGCTGGGGGCCGTGGCCTGCAACCCAAGCATGTACCCTGACTGGGAATCGAACCTGTGATACTTGGTTCGCAGCCCGTGCTCAATCCACTGAGCTACACCAGCCAGGGCTTGAATGTGTCTTCTTTAACTCCTTGGTTGTCAGACTTCCATACAGTTCGATTTTCTGTCAGTTCTGGTTGCTTTTTGTTTTTAAATTTGTTGATGTCCTTCTTTTTGTTATGCGAAGAGGCACAGTCTATCTACCTATGCCTCCATCTTGACCGGAAGTCTCCTGATTCACATTTTCTAATGAGCTTTTTCTTTTCTTTTCTTTTTTTTTAATTTTAAGGATCCACTGGGGACCTGGCCCACAACTCACACATGTACCCTGACTGGAAATCGACCCAGCGACCCTTTGGTTTGCAGGTCAACACTGAATCCACTGAGCCACACCAGCCAGGGCTCTAATGAGGTTTTGAGACAGCAATTATACTACCTACTCTTCAAATGGTCCCAAACAGGAAAATGTACCCATTTCTATCTTATGTCTTGGGTTCAACAATATGTGCTCCAATACTGATGGGTTATGCCAATAACCCAGAGGTAAGAAAGAGAATTGCTCTTTGGAAGCATCCAACAGAGTTAATTATAACTTCCCAAGCTCTTACAGAAGGGCAGAGATCATCTAGGAAGATAAGATAATACTAGAATAATAAGCAAATCAATGAGTCAGAGGGGAACAAGACTATATAAACTCGGTCCTTGTAAAGCAAATTAAAAAGTGGAAGAACAAGGAGTTAAAAACAAGAAAGAGTTCACGAATTTCTATTACTTTGCCTACCTAAAGGACAAGATTTGCAACAGAATTGGCTCATGATTATCTGTGCTTGTATCTTCTTTTTTTAAAACAGATTTTTAAAATTTATTTTTTGGAGAGAGGGGAAGGGAGGGAGGGAGGGAGAGAAACATCAGTGTCACACAGGAACATCATCAATTGGCTGTTTACCTTTCACATGCCCCCAAGTAGGGACCTGGACTACAACCCAGGCATGTGCCCTGAGCAGAATCAAACTAGTGACCTTTAGGTTATCAGGCTGGCACCCAACCCACTGAGCCACGTCAGCCAGGGTTGATTATCTATATTTGTATCTGTGACATAAATAATCTAAAAGAATGTATCCATTTGTATTAAAATCACTTTTGGGGGACAGTAATTTTTTACCTTCTAAATAAAACATTTTTTTTTTCATTCCTTGGGTTAAACGTAGTGACATTACAGAAGGCCTTACAAAACTATGTGTTGGGTGTTTCGGCAAATGGATTTCAAAATATATGAGATTATAAAAAAACAGGTAACTAATTAAGAGATATACATACATCTTGCACAATACCTAAGTCTTCATATGCATTTATATTCAATGTCTTTATTTTGTCTGAGCTATAGAGGAAAACTGAGGTAAAGCAGGTGAAAAATATGACCAAGATCAAACAATGAGCCAGCAATGGAATTGGCCAGGGACACCAGCTTTTCTGGTATTTTGCTCTGACAATGAAGCCATGCTACCTATCTGTCCTACCACTTTCCCCATTTAGGCTCTATATTAAAATGGTGTACCTGTATGTTACAGTAATTTTTTTTGGAGATGAAGGAAACTTGAACAGGAAAGAAATCATTGGGCTGCCCAGCAATGCTGAACTCGAGGCTGCCACTCTTATTTTTGGCATCAATCACTGGCAGGCACCACTCCAACGTATTTCGTCGACTGTCATGTCGATATTCACCATCAATCTCACCAATCACTGGTGCACCAACACCGGATCTGTTACAAGAAACATCCATGTCAAGTTGGTTGTCCAGAGCTGGAAGAACTCTGCCAGGGAAAACCAGTCTCAAATCTGATTATGCTCCTCAAATTCTGCCCACTTTTATATATAGTCCAAGAAAAAATTAGGCTCCCTAATAACTTAAAGGATCACAGTGCCAGCACCTTGGCTAAGGCTCTCACTCGTTCCCTTTGTAGATACAGATATATACAACCATAAGTAATTGGCAAATATGTCTGTGGGTTGTTCTAACATATGGAGCTAGTGGGGGCCTGAGACTGACAAATGTGTGAAGTGGAATATATTTCTAAAAATCTGCACTAATAGTTTGCTGCTGTGTCAAGAAGGAATTTTAATATAATGTAGCTCTCTTTATAGGTGACAGCAGGTAATAAAACAAATTAATACCGGGGGAAACTTTAAACACCCTTATGTAGTTACTTAGAATGGAATGAATTTAGGCCTTTGAGAGAATGTTTTCAAAGATTTTAGAATGTTTCAGCATTTACTGTAGCTGAAACAAGTGGATTTATTTGATTTACAACCCATAAGTGAACTTGGTTTGACAAGTGAAAGCACAATTACCCCCTGACAAAATGCAAACATGATGGGAAAAAGAGACACATGGTTGTCTGCAATCTGCAAAAGAACTAGTTAGAATGTACTCTGCATCCCCACACATGGCTGCCAGGTAGTGTGACCTACTCTTATTCATTCTAAACTTACCATTTCTTACCACCTTTTAACTCACCAGTGACATGCAATGCTTACAACAGGGGCAGGGTAAATAATGGAGTCAAAGAAAACTTTAAGGATGATACAACACAATTAACTCTTCCCTATCAATTTTATGGTCCCAGTTGCATATATGTTCTTTTTGCCCTGTTCCAAATCCGATTCTGATTTGATCAGTTTTAGATAGTAGGGTAAAAGATGTCTAAATGTTCAATAGTCTAGAGACTATTGAAAAACTGAACTAAGACACAGGAAACTACCATTGCCACAATTATAAGGTAGAGAGAGAGGCCTAAACACAGTCTAGCAAAGTCAGTCCCAACAAACACATACCTGCTACCAAGCCCAAGACCTACAATGGTTCCAGGCAGCCACCTACTGTTCTGAGAGAAGAACCAGGTGTGAGGAATAAGACGGTTCCCAGTTAAAGGGGATACTGGCAATAAAGCCTATTTTTAAAAATGGAAATAAGAATGACTAAAACCAGACCTCGTCATATAAAGGCCTAAATTATCAAAAAGAAAACACACTTAAAAATTAAATTAGTTCCATTTTCTCTGCAACAATAATGAAGCAATATTAACAGTAAAGGTACACCAAAAATACACTTACTGGGTGTTCATGGGGTATGGGAGGCTAAGAGGTAGAGGAGAGGAGATGGGATTTCTTGGTAAAGTAATAATAGTGTACACTCACTGGAAATGATAGCAAGGAGATAAACTTAAGGTAGACAGTATTTCCAGATGAACTTAGAAAGCAGACCATTTAAACACACAAGGCCCTGGCTGGTGTGGCTCAGCGGCTTCAGCACCAGCCTGTGAACCAAAGGGTTGCCAGTTCGATTCCCAGTCAGGGCATATGTCTGGGTTGTGGGCCAGGTCCCTGGTTAGGGGTGTGTGGGAAGCAACTGGTAGATGTACCTCTCACACATCAGTGTTTCTTTCCCTTCCTTCCCCTCTCTCTAAAAATACATAAAATCTAAACACTCAAGAATAACTTTTGTGGGCAACAGACACTTTTGTTAGCTTATTGTGGAGATGGTTTCACAGATGTATAGATGTCAAAACTCAACAAAATGTACAATTTAAGATTTTATTTATTTATTTTTAGAGAGAGGGGAAGAAAGGGAGAGAAACATCGACGTGTGGGAGAAACACCAATCAGTTGCCTCTCATAGGTGGCCCCACTGAGGACCAAACTTGCAACCCAGGCATGTGCTCTGACCAGAATCCACCCCTTGACCTTTTGCTTTGCCAGACACTGCCCAACCAACTGAGCTACACCAGTCAGGGAAACAACTGTAAAATTCAAATGTGTGGTGTAGTGCATGTTAATCATACCTCAATAAAGCTGTTAGAAAATTTACTGAAACTAATGTAGATATCCTTTGTCAGAAAGAATCAGTAATGAAAAATTAATTCCAACAGACTCAATTTCTTCGAGTTCAAAACAAAACAGAAAGTGAGCACTGGCTCCTCCTTCTGGAAATCTTCATTACTACATGAACAAACTGAGGACCAACATCCGAAAATAGCTCTAGAACCTGTTTGCTTTTTAAGTCAGTCAACTCCACACTCCTTTTGAAGTACAGCTCAATACATTTTGACAAATGTATGTAATCTTGTAAGCACCATCACAATCAAGTCATAGAACATTTCCACCATCTCCAAAAGTTCCCTTGTGCCCCTTTGTACTTTGCAGTCAAATGCCTTCTTCTAAAACAAAACAAAACAAAACAAAACAAAAGCCTCCTGATTTCTATGCCAAGAGTATTAAGAGTATTACCATTTCTGAATGTCATATAAGTGAAATCACATAGCATGTACCCTTTTGTACCTGGCTTCTTTCACAACTGGTCTTTTTAAGAAGTATCTTAGAATGAATAGCCAGTTAACTGCTGCCTCCAAAACAAGTTCCAAAAGACTAGGTCTCTAAACCCAATATAAAAAAATGATTACATGGGGAACACCACTTACGGGAGTGGGATGGTAATAACCACATCATTCAGTTCTAAATTATCTTCTTGTAGCTCGTATTCTATGTTGACATCACAGCCATTTCCACTTTCTGAGGGCCAGCAATTAACTGAGGAGAAAGCAAAGCAGGCATACTAAAACATTAGAAAAAGAGTAAAGTTAAGATGGCAAATCAAAGCTGACAGCTGTGCACCTTAAATATCCTAATGTAAACTATCATAAATAACAACTTCAACATCAAAACTACTAAAAAATAAAGCTAATGATTAAAATACACAAAATGCAGCAGGTCATTTTCTCAAAAAGAATTCTGTTATGGCAATGAAAACAAGAGTGGGTAAGCCAGGGCTATTTCTAGTTCTCAGCAGACTATCTTAGTGGGACTGGCCAGAAGCACTTACTTGTCAGTGGAATAAAAGATTCCTCTGTAGTTTGTAGTCTCCACTTTAGCACCCCTACGTCACTGTTGACTGGAAATGACTTCTCTGGATTCTTCAAGCCAATGAGAGATTCTGCAGTAAAAAGTTTTTTATCTACATTTGGATGGGTCTGAAAAAACAAAACAAAACAAAAAAACAAAAAGAAAGTTTCTGAGGCTTAGTGTAAGACAGGAAATAAATTCCCTCTGGTCTTCCATGGCCCACAATCAAAACACCTCAAATAAGGTACCTAAAAAAATCCAATTCTTTATTTTGAGGAAAGATTTCACTTCTTTAGAAGACTTTTAGCATTTAAACTATTTAAAAAATAAGTAAAAAAAGTTATTTCAACTCTAAGTCATTTTATTTGTAATTGAGCAAGTTAATTTTGTAATTAAGAAAGTTAAAAGACCTTTAACCAAGTCCTTTCCAAAAATACTTCATAGGGAACAGCCTCATGGTGAAGTCAAGCTTGCC
>PVIA01017260.1:0-16182 GCA_004024845.1 Tonatia bakeri
CATTTGCTGACGGGCACTTAGGTTGCTTCCAGCACTTGGCTATTGTAAGTTGTACTGCTATGAACATTGGGGTGCAGAGGTTCTTTTGGATTAGTGTTTTAGGGCTCTTAGAGTATGATCCCAGCAGTGGAATTGCTGGGTCAAAAGGCAGTTCCATTTTTAGTTTTGTGAGGAAAGTCCATACTGTTTTCCACAGTGGTTGCACCAGTCTGCATTCCCACCAACAGTGCGCTAGGGTTTCTTTTTCTCTGCATCATCTCCAACATTTGTTTGTTGATTTGTTTATTTTGGCCATTCTGACTGCTGTGAAGTGGTATCTCATTGTGGTTTTAATTTGCATCTGTCTGATGGCTAATGATGGTGAGCATCTTTTCATATGTCTCTGGGCCCTCTGTATGTCCTCCTTGGAGAAGTGTCTGTTCAAGTCTTTTGCCCATTTTTATTTGAGTTTTTTGTCTTCCTGGAGTGGAGTCATGTGAGTTCTCTATATATTTTGGAGATCAAGCCCTTGTCCAAGGTGTCATTGACAAATATGTTTTCCCATACTGTTGGTTCTCTTTTCATTTTGATGCTGCTTTCTTTATCCATACAGAAGCTTTTTAATTTTATGAGGTCCCATTTGTCTATTCTTTCCTTTATCTCCTTTGCTTTAGGTGACATATCCGTGAAGATGTTGCTGTGTGAAATGTCTGAGATTTCCCTGCCAATGTTTTCCTCTATGACTTTTATGGTGCTATGACTTATATTTAAGTCTTTTATCCACCTTGAACTTATTTTTGTGTATGGTGTAAGTTGGTGATTTAGTTTCAGTTTTTTGCATGTGGCTGTCTAGATCTCTCAACAGTATTTGTTGAAGAGGCTATTTTTGTCCATTTTTTGTTTCTCACCCTTTTGTCAAATACTGATTGACCATAAAACTTGGGTTTATTTCTGGGTTCTTTATGCTGTTCCATTGGTCTATGTGCCTGTTTATATGCAACTACCAGGCTGTTTTGATTACAGTGGACTTGTAATACAGGTTGATATCAGGTATTGTTATCCCTCCTGTTTTGTTCTTCTTTCTCAAAGTTGCTGCTGCTATTTGGGGTCATTTATGGTTCCATTTAAATTTCTGAAATGTTTGTTCTATATATGTGAAATATGTCATGGATACTTCAATAAGGATTGCATTAAATCCATGAATCACTTTGGGTAGCATGGGTATTTTGATTATGTTAATTCTTCCAATCCATTAGCATGGTTCATGCTTCCATTTGTCTGTGTCTTGCTTAATTTCTTTCTTCAGTGTTTTATAGTTTTCTGAGTACAGGTCTTTTACCTCCTTGCTTAGGTTTATGCCTAGGTACTTTATTTTTCTTGTTGCTATATCAAAAGGGATTTTTTTCTGGATTTCTGTCTCTGATGTTTCATTGTTGGCATACAAAAATGCCTTTGATTTCCGATTATTGGCTTTCTATCCATCTGTTTTGCCAAATTCATTTATTAGTTCAAGTAGTTTTTTGGTGGATTCCATAGGATTTTCTATGTACACAATCATGTCATCTGCAAACCAGGACAGTTTTGTTTTCTCCTTCCCAATTTGCATGTTTTTTTTAATTTATTTTTCTTTTCTGATTGCTGTGGCTAGGACTTCCAGTACTATGTTGAATAGAAGTGGTGAAAGTGGCCATCCTTGTCTTATTGCTGATCTCAGTGAGAGAGCTCTAAGTATTTGTCCATTGAGTATGATGTTGGCTGTAAGTTCTTGTATATGGCCTTTAATATATTGAAGAATGCTCCTTCTATTCCCACTTTGCTGGCTGTTTTTATCATAAATGGGTGCTGTAATTTATCAAATGTTTTTCCTGCATTTATTGATATGATCATGTGATTCTTGTCTTTCATTTTTTTAATGTGGTGTATTATGTTTATTGATTTGCAAATACTGTACCATTCTTGCATCTCTGGGATGAGTCCCAGTTGGTCATGGTTTATGATCTTTTTAACATATTGCTGGATTCAGTTTGCCAATATTTTATTGAGGATTTTGGCATCTATGTTCATCAGCAATATTGGCCTTAAACTTTCTTTCTTTGTTATGTCTTTACATCTTTATCTGGTTTTGGGATTAGGATGATGTTGGCTTTATAAAAAGAGTTTGGGAGTCTTCCATCTTCTTGAATTTTTTGAAATAATCTGTGAAGGATAGGGGTCTTAAATGCTTTGTGAAATTCTCCTGTGAAACCATCTGGTCCGGGGCTTTTATGTGTTGGAAGTTTTTAAATTACTGTTTCAATTTCACCAGCTGTTATTGGTCTGTTCAGGCTTTCTGCTTCTTCTGCATTGAGTTTTGGAAGATCATGTTTATCTAGAAATTTGTCCATTTCACCTAGGTTTTCAAATTTCTTGGCATATAGTTCTTCATAGTAATATCTTACAATCTTTTGTATTTCTGTGGTATCAGTTGTAATCTCTCCTCTTTCATTTCTGATTGTGTTTATTTGGATCCGCTCTTTTTTTTCTTGATGAGCTTGCTTAAAAGCTTTTCTACTTTGTTTGTCTTTCTAAAGAACCAGCTCCAAGGTTTATTGATATTTAGAATTGTGCTTTTAGTCTCTATGTCATTTAATTCTGCTCTGATCTTGGTTATTTCCTTCCTTCTACTATTTGCTCTGGGCTGTCTTTGTTGCTGTTCCTCCAGTTTTTGTAGGTGTAAGGTTAGGTTGTTTATTTGAAATGTTTCTATCTTTTTTAGGTAGGCCTGTATTTCTATGAACTTCCCTCTCAGCACTGCCTTTGTTGTGTCCCATAAGTTTTGGATTGTTGTGAGTTCATTTTCATTTGTTTCCAGAAACTTTTTGATTTCTTCTCTAATCTCCTTCTTCACCCATTCATTGTTTAATGGCATACTGTTCAATCTCCATGAGTTTGAGTGTTTTAGGAGTTTTTCCTTGAACTTGGTTTCTAGTTTCAGATCCTTGTCGTCAGAGAAAATGGTTGATATTATTTCAGTTTTCTTGAATTTGTTGAGGCTTGTTTTGTGTCCTATCATGTGGTCTGTCTTT
The DNA here is from genome assembly GCA_004024845.1 of Tonatia bakeri. Classification (NCBI taxonomy): domain Eukaryota; kingdom Metazoa; phylum Chordata; class Mammalia; order Chiroptera; family Phyllostomidae; genus Tonatia; species Tonatia bakeri. The sequence goes on from PVIA01017260.1 coordinate 3,045, forward strand.
GAAAATGTTCCATGTGCATTTGAAAAGAATGTATTTTGCTTCTTTGGGATGCAAGGCTCTATATATACGAATTAAGTGCATTTGGTTTTGGGCATTATTCAATGCCACAAAATCTTTGTTGATATTTTGTTTCGAAGATCTGTCTGTTTTTTACAGTGAGGCATTAAAATCCCCTACTATAGTTGTGTTGCTCTCAATATCTTTCTTGAAGTCCTCCAAGATTTTCTTTATGTATTTGGGTGCTCCTATATTGGGTACATTTATATTTACAATGTTTATGTCTTCTTGTTGGACTCTTCCCTTGAATATTATGAAATGACTTTCAGGGACTTTTTTTATGGTTCTTTTTTTTGAAGTCTATTTTGTCTGATATAAGTATTGCTATCACAGCTTTTTTTCCTGTCCATTTTTTGGAATATTTGTTTCCAGCCCTTCACTTTCAGTTTGTGTAGGTCTTTTGTCCTGAGGTGGATCTCTCATGGACAGCCTTTGTGTGGGTCATGTTTTCTTATCCACTCTGCTATTCTGTGAATAACACAAATATTAAATCTTGGGTTATTGACCCACAGGTCCCTGGGACTTCTTTGTTTCAATCTTTTTCTTTCTGTTCTTCAGATTAGATTATTTCTATTGATCTGTCTTCATGTTTACCATTTTTCTCTTCTTACACCTCCTCTCTGAGGTTGTGTCCATCCAGATAGGCTTCAGTTATTTTTTTTTCAAGCTTTAATTTTTTTTTTCAGTTTTTTCTTTGTACCTTCTTTCTTTTGCTTAGATTTTTACTGGTTTTAAAAGAGCTGTCAATTGCTTTCTGAATCATTTTTGTATAATAACTGCTTTAAAGTCTTTGATAGAAAATTCCAATATTTTTGCCATTGTGACATTGACATATGTCAGTTTTCGTTTTCCATATTAGGTTCAAATTATTTTGGTTCTTCACATAATGAGAAATTTTGTAGTGTATCTTAGACAGTTTTCATACTTAGAAACTCTGCATCTTGTTTATACCTTATGAAAAGTGTTATAGGCTCAGGCTGCAAGTTTTCAGTCTTTGCAATATTAGATCTGTCTCATGTGTACGCCAACAAGCAGCCAATTTGGGAAGTAACCTATAGTGTTGTGTTTTTTTTTTTCTTTCTGTTACTCAGTTCTCCAAATCTTTGGTGTACTGAATCATATCAGTTCCGTGTATGTACAGTTCAGACAGTGAGCTCAGGACTTCATAAATACCTTTTTAGTGCTGCTTTCGCTAGCTCCCCCTCTGCAGTATTCGTACTTCTTTTGGTTCCCTGGAACTCCTCTTTTTTTTCCTCCATCTAGAATTTATGGCTTTATTACTCTGTTGTACTGTACACATCTCCTATGCCCATATCTAAAGCCAAGTGACAGGAGTACAGGGCAGTGAGGGTGAGTTCCACAATCTTAGAACTATAGCTCTACTGCATGGAGAGGAGGGTGCTCTTCCTTTGCAGTTTTAACTCCTGCAGACTCAACATTGCTGCAGGTTGTGATTGCCACTATAGGTTTTCATGGGACTGGGCATAGAAAACAGAGAAAATCAAAGAAAAACATTTCTTCATGTGAGCATTTCAGAATTCCTTTTTTTCCTATTGTCACGGGTGTGCACAGGTAACCAGGTTCTTAGTGATTGGGACAAAGAATTGAACTGAACACCCAGAGTTCATAGAAGAAAACATGGGAACAGGCCAACTCCAAGCAGAGATTGATCTCATGGGCTGGAGGGACTCTATTCGTATAGGGCAAATTCTTCCTGGCTAGTTTTGGTGGGCTTTTACTGTGCATGTACAAGTATTATTACTTTAAAGCTACTGCACATGTGGTCTCCCATGATTTTCCCTGATTGACCACCAGGGGAGAGGGTCCCACAATGCTACCGAATTGATCTCCATTTCTCCTGGGGTCCCCCTGTACTAGGTTTACCTTTCCATCCACCAGAGAATTATAGCTTTCCATGTTAGCGATTGGTGAAAAGAAAATGAATTATTTATTCAAGTTATACAGACTTAAGAGTAATGACTTAATGTCTTCATCAAAATCCCAAAATCCCTTAAAACACCCACAAACACACACAGTCCTTCCTTCCCCCCTTTGTCCAGTCTGGGGTACCGTATCTCAGGGAAAGAAATGGAAGTCCTTGGCTCAAGCAGACCCTGGTTCTTCCCAGTAATCCGTGCTCAGCTGGTAGGCTTTCCTTGGTTCCCAGCACCATCAGCTGTGTTGCTGGGATCTTCAGCTAAAGCCATGTGGTGGTTCTCTGCTAAAGCCACATGGTAATTCTTCTCATGGCTGTGGGGGGGGGGGTGTCCCCCCACTCTGCCAGAGCACGTGGTTCTTCTTACTGATACAGCCGCATGGTCCTCCCTATATGGCTGCAGCTGCATGGTTCTCTGCACAATGGCTGAGGGAGTCTCTACTCTGCCAAAGCCACTTGGTTCTCTCTCCCAGGTCCGAGGGAGTCCCCACTCTGTCAGAAGCACATGGCTCTCTCCTCAATGGCTGCCATGTCTGGGTTTAAATCCCCATGCCAATCTTCATCTGCAGCCCCATTTCTGACTCCTCCCACACTCGGCCACACTTGCCCTCAATCTGCTGTCCTTTTCAGCTTTTCTGGTTACCATCGTGGGTCTGGGCAGGTGTGGCCCCAAGTCATGGAGCCAATCATCTCCAAGCTCCCATGCAGATGCTGTAACTCTGGGGACCTGCCCGGCCCAGTTACGAATTGGTGGGGAAGTTACTTCCATTCCCTGGCTCAAAGCATGGCCACAGCTATTTAACATATCTATGTAACCAGTCAAAGGTTATAGATATGTTAAATGACCACACCAGAGGTTAGTTGCAAGGCTGTTGCTATGGGAAACAGCTCTTAAGGAGCCTGCTCCATTTGTCCCTTCCCCCAACCCACAGCTGGGGCAGGGGTGGTGAGAACATCCTAATATTTTCTGAACACCTTGAGTTCTGGACCCCATTACAAATCTTTCTTTTGTGTGGCCCCCTGGCTGCACCCTCCTACACTATGATTAGGTGAGACCTAGAGGAGCTCTCTCTGTCTGCACTCTGGTACTTCCAGTGCATTGAGTTTGAGCCAGGGGATACTGGGGGAAGTTTAAATTGTAAATTTACCATTGATTTGGTGGTATTTTGAATTCTGGTCTTCTTCCTAATCTGCTTGTGGCTATTTACTTTTGAGAGTCCTCAAATAGCTGCTTCATGAATTCTGTCCAGGCAGTGGACAGGATGTAATAGACTACTCCATTTTATCTGATCAGATATTTCCCAATTCTATTTTAATGTATTTTTTAGTCATGCAAGTGTATTAAATTGCTCTACTGCTGTCTACATTTTAAGGAATGGTTTCTTAATGATTAATGTGGACTCTAAAAGATGGAATACATGCCAGTCTTTTCCCAGATCATAGGAATACAAAGATCAGTAACAGTCTCTGCCCTAAAGAAGCTCACAGCATTCAGTACTCCCCCCATTTCTCCCACTATGGGCATTTTGGCTGGGATGGAAAATTAGATGCTTCTCCCTCCTCTTCCAAAGGAATATGCACATGAAGCAATTTGAATTGGACCTCCCTTTGTCTGAATCTTGAGGGTAATGATACAAAACTAGGAAAGAGCCACTCATCTCCCATGGCAGTACCTGGATACTTGGGATTTCCAGGTTCTAGTCCTAGCTCTCTGTCCTTCCATCCATCCTGGTGCTACCTAATATACCCTCAATACATTCCCTATTTCATTTTAATTCTTAAGAACCGATTTCTGTTATTTACCAACAAAAAATCCTAACAAATACCAAATTTAAGAGAGAAAAAACAAGGCCATACACAGATCACTAGTGGCAAATGAGTATTTAATCAATGCTACAACACTGGCTGAAACCAAAATTTCTAAGAGCATAAAGGTCATGCTGATTTAGTAAAAGAACATTGTGAAAGATCTTGCAAAAAAGGTATCCTGTATCTGAAAATAACACACTGTTTTGAGAAAGGCTGTCTTATTTCTTGTGTGCTTCTTGAGTGGCTGTTTATAGTTCTCTTTAAGAAGCCATGAACTCTCATGTAGCAGCAAGAAAAAATGTTTGGGAATATTAAAAGACATTTGAATTTTGTGAGTCCATAGTTGAAAACTGAGATTAAGTCTCTAGTGTTTGAAGTTCTGCTCACTGCTAGCAAAAAGCAACTTTATAATTTGAAAGAAAATAAAAAGACATAAAAATTCTCATACAGCATCTTAGACATCAAATAACTACAAAACAGCATTTTGATGAGTTAACTGTAAATGAATCAGAAACATACGGATTAAATTTCCCTTGAAATACACAAGGGCTTAAAAATTAAGGAAAAAAGTGTCTGGTAAAATGTGTTTTGAATTTTGCCAAGTCCTGAAGGTTTAAGAAGCAATTCAAGATGTTTTGCCAGGCCACTCAAAACATTGCTGGGTTCTCCCATCTCTTTACGAGCAAATCTCAATATTTTATTCCTTCTGGTTGTCTGTCTGCCAATCCTTGGTGGATGGGGTGAGAATGGAGAGTAGGAGCACATGCTTACTACAATCTGTCTTTCTTTTCTATTGGTTCCATCTTACTATGGACTCAGATATGTGTCCCTTCCCTACCTTCACCTTTTCCTTCTATACGCAGTTCTTTTAGAAATTGGGGATGATATTGGTTCCTTAAAGTTATTTAGCACAATTCCTTGGAAAAGTATCCATTTCATGTACACCATCATTGTTACTCTATCAAAACTCTACAAATCCAAAATCCGGAGGAACAAGAGGAGGAGGAGAAGGAGGAGGGGGATGGGGAAGGGGGGAAGGAGGAAGAGGGAGCTTGCTAGTGCTAAATAAATAATTTGAGTTAAATTTCACTCAGAAATATAATTATGAAATCTAGGGGTGGGGAGGAGAAGTAGAAATATTATGCATAAACTAGATATCTAAAAAGTTAAAACAAATTAGGATGCACATAAGGGTATACTTCATTATTGTATTTTTATTTGTTTAATTTTATATTATGCAAATTTTCAAACATACACAAAATGGAGAGAATGGTATAGTGAACTCTATGTGTTCATCACCTCACTCAACAACTATTGCCATTCAGCCATAAAGACTTTTAAATTTTGAGATTTGCAATATGATTTTTTAAATTGACTCAGTGAGCAATACACAAATAAGACTGGCATCTGTTGAGTACAAGGAATTAATCAGGCGCTGGGACTCAAAGAAATATAAGATAATGCCCATATATTATGGGTAAGGCAGATATAAAAAAAGATAGTATTAAGAAAGGAATGAAACTCTTAACTCTGTGTGTGGCACAGATCATAGGTTTAAAAATGACAGTAAAAAGAGTGAATTCAATTATTGAGCCCACACTTACTAAACCCTTGGCAGTGAGGTAACTCTAGAACATCAAAAAATGGCAAATCAACATCCTTTAGAAATGTGATGTAATGGGAAATAGGTAACGTTTTTAGTGCTTGAACATAGACATTCTAATAGACATTTCAAATTGATTTTGAGGTACCACAAACTCCTCCTATTAGGACTGAGTTCGCACTTTGATTAATTATTTCTATTCTTTCATGAAATTTAGTTGCTCTTTCACCACCATCAACTATTCACTAAAGGCCTAAAGGGATTATTGGGAGCTCTCGGATTTGGTAAGAGAGGATCTTCCTAAGATTTTACTTCCATCACGGGAGTGGGTAGCCAGGTGGCCACCCTTGAAAGAGGAAAGGTCAAGTACACTTTGACTATCTTGAGAGTTTGTCTTTCTTTGTCACAGACACAAATTAAGTGAGTTTCAACTGCTCTCAGGAAGGGAATGCTTTGCGAAGTGGCATGACTGACAACACAAGGACTATGGTTTGGTCTATATAACCCTGAATAGACAATATGACTACTAGATTTTATACTTCCTGCTTAATCATGGCCCTCAGGCCAAAGTAATTAGTAATCTGGGTATTTAGAGAATGTGCAACCACTTAGGTTAAAAATCATTCTGTGTGCAAAAGGCCATGTGAATTATATTGTTATGGGCTGAATTGTGTCCCTTTCAAAATTCATATGTTGAAATTTTAAACCCTGGCACCTCAGACTTTGACTACATTTGGAAGTAAGATCTTTAAATAGGAAATTAAGTTAAAATAAGTTTATTAGGGTGGGCCCCAACCCACCATGACTAGTATCTTCATAAGAAGAAGAAATTTGGACACATACATGTACAGAGGGCAAGACAGAAGAGAGGATATGGCCATCTGTAAGCCAAGGAAAGAGGACACAGAATAAACCAACCATATCCACACATTCATCTTGATTTCTAGCCTCCAGAACTATAAGAAAATAATTTTTTTTTTGTTTAAATGACCTAGTCTATAGTAGTTTGTTAAGGAAGCATTAGTGAGCTAATACATACATGATTTTTAATATTTATTTTAAAAATGTGAAGATGACATTTGAGTAAGGGTATTAAGGAAATGTGTAACTAGACCAAAGAAGAAAATGCCTGTGCATTCCAGCTTATATACAGACTAAAGGAGTGATCAGAAATGATAAATTGTGGTCCCAGATTAACAGTTTTGTCTGGTTTCATTTACTCTGATAACATTCTGGTCACATAAACAAATACAATCAAATCCAATTACATACATTCAATATTTGGATTTGAATATTTGGATTAAAAATTAATGTATAAAAACCTATCATCCTACAAAACAATGTTGACATAAAAAATACCTTTTTGACAAACATGCCTGGCCTGCCAAGCACTGTAGTATATTTTATAACATGAGGTTAAAGCTGTCTTATACACAGTGAGTTAGTCCTGAAAGCTTCATTATAACTCTTTGCTAGAAAACAAATTTTTATTTTTAAATCTTATCTAATGTGTGCCTGTATTCACTCCATCTCCTTTAGCAAAAACATAAGAAAACTTTATTCCTTGAAAACCAGTTACAAGATGCATATTACTACAGTGTGTGTGTAAGTAGCTATCATGTATGAAAAGCATTAGTAATTGTTTACTGTGGGTTAAAAATAAAATATTTGATACCATTTGGATAATTTCAGCCTTAGAGTGGAGTGTGTGGATTGCAAGAATCACTTGAGGTGAAGTTGAAATTTGTTTCAAAAAAAAAAGTTTCACTTACATTTCCCCAAAACACTTCTTGTTCTGTGAATACATAGTTCAAATGATGGTTTCTAACTTTCTATGAAAATGTATAATTATATTCAAAAAGAAACATAATACAGCTTCATCATATGTTGTAACCCTAGTTCCAACTCAATGCAGAATTTTTCCAGTTGCACAAAAGAAATATTAGATGAAAACGTACTTCATACAATCTTAAGTGCAACATAAATGTTTGATTATTGCTATTTTAAATATTTTGAACTTGTGCTGTGGCATATCTCAGGGGTAATTCCAAGACTCTGAGTCCCTGAATGGAGGAAGGAGTTGCAAGTTCTTATTGGTATTTAACAAGAGAATAATTGGATAACTTTCCTGAGCCCTCAATATTGAGATTTGCTTTGATATCCTGTTATTTGAACTCCAAATCAAGAACCACCCTTTCTAGAAAAGATCCTGAGCCCTGGAGACGATGAAAATCCAAGTTGAGAGGAAGCAGGGTCTTCTACTTCTTCTTGCCAATTTTGTGTTAGTAAAAGAAGATATTGACATTAAAATCAGGACTATCTAGTCTTATCCCAGCTGCAGAAAGAGTTAGGGTAGGCACAGCTGGGGCTAAGCAGCCAGCCTCTGGGATGTGGACTCCGTGTGATGATTGTGAGAGGCCCAAGTATAATTCTACTCATCATGTTTCTGTGTAGTGTGGCATCTAGATTAAATAGAATCTGCCAGCACTATTAAATTTATTACACAAATAAAGATATTTTATTTCACTCTTCACTCTAAACATTAACAGGTATAAATTTGCTGATTTGTCTAGATCCCAGTAATATTCTTTTCATCCCCCTGCAAAAGAAGCTCAGATGAAAGAAGTCTAGACTGGCCTTGCTTACGTCCCCAACTCTCTGGTTTGGGATGAGCAGCAGCTGGGGAGGGAAGTGAACCCAGAGGCAAAGTCAACAACAAAACCTTTAGGATGAATAAAATAATAGGAAAGTAAACTATTCTCTGTGGCATAGCTCTAGTGCCATAATTTGACTAAACTTATTTAAAAGATTATCAATCCATTGGTGAAGATTTTTAATTGAACTTTTAAGATGGATTTAAAAAAAAAAAAAACAAGAAGAAGAAGTGGAATAGAGACAAAAAATAATGTGACAGTTTCAACCCTGCTGGTAATCAACTCCCTAGAGTCATTAAGAAAGACAAGAGTAGGAGGTGAAACATCTGGAGAAATGTTAGCAGATAACAAATTGGGTGGGTTTTATAAAAGGTGAATGTTATCTGTAGGAAGCAAAGTTATAAAATATTTTGAGACAATAACCCTGAGGTCATATGTGGGTGAAAAAAGGAAGTTGATTCCTGGGCCATTCTTTCAAGGAGATTGGCTATTAGAGGCATTAATTCTCACAACCCTATCACACAGTGGTCAGCCATGGGTAGTCAAAAGGAAAAGACCCTTTATAAACAAAGTCTTATCATGTACTGGGTCAGCCTAAACACTAGCACTCTCCTGCCCCTATCATGACACTCCCAATCATGGCTAGTGGGTGATGGTATCATGAAATGAATACAAACTTTCAAATGTTAGGGGCTTTAATTCAAAAGATGCTGCTGTCACTTACTAATTATAGGAACTTAAGAAAAGTATGTCTGTTCTTAGAGCCTCATTTTCCTCATTTGATGAATTTGGATAATTATGCCCACTTTGCATAATTTTATGAAGATTAAATAAAAACACATCTGACATAGTACCATTCACATAGCAGATGATGGCTACATGTTGGTTCTCAAATCCCCTTTTCACTCATTCCCTCTGCAATTGCTGATTCAACACTATCTGCCCTGTGCTGGGCATTGAGGTACAAAGAGGAAAAAGATGCAATCCCTGTCCTAAGTGAGGTTATAATTTTGAGAAAGGTAGACAAAAACTGGTAACTATAACACAATATGATAAATAAAAGTGAAGAAATTAGTATAGAGAACTGAGGGTCAGAGGTGAGAAGTGTGTAACTCGGTTTTAGAGAAGGGAGATAAGAAAGCCTTACTGGAACAGGGGTAACCTGTGGTTGGTCGTATGGGATTAGTAAGGGTTAAAGAAGAAGCAAACTGATCCTTCTAAGCAGAAAGCATGAGCAAGAGGTCAAGGAGTACATGGTTCATGTGGAGACCTCTCACATTATGACATTAGAATCTAAAATGTAAAGAAAGAACATGTATGAAGGACCCATGGAAAAGACAATGGCGGGAATTAAATGTGGGAGGTGAGGATGGGTAGGGCAGGGGGAGAGTAATGGGAGGAAATGGGGACAATTATAACTGAACAACAATAAAAAAAGAATGGAGTGGTAAGAGGAGAGAGTGTGAAGGTAGGAAGGGAGGCAGATTATGAAGTACTTGGCGTGACATAGGATTGAGGTCACCTCCACCCTGGGCACCTTGGACAGATGCTCCTTCCATTTGTCTTGCAGGGGGTATGCTGACAGAGAAATCAACTGCTATGAGTTACAGTAAATGGAAGAATCAAAAAGTCATGTAGGCTGGATAAGCAAAAATACATGCATTATATCTGGTGGTGTTACTGCAAACAGTTCTGCAGTCAAACAAAACTTTAGAGTAAGTATCTTTGCACCTTGTGAGTTATTGGTGGAGCCCCAAGTAGGATCAGTAGTGCACATTGGTCTCTATCACTGCTTCTCCAGAGAGAGACCATTTTAAACAGCCTTGCCATACCTCTGACCATGTCTCCCTGGAACAAATTGAAGCTGTTCCACAAGTCCTCAACTTCCAGGTCCTTAGGACAACCAACCAACATAGTTCAACATTGTTCTCTGTGGTGTTTTCAGAGCTTTGTATGGTCTGAGCCATAGCTTTGAGACACAGCTTGTCAGTCTGGCTGCAACTCAGAAGACCAGTTCTTAATTTGCCATTTCTCTTCTTTTTCATACTTAAAATTTCATAGTTGAAAATAAGAGAATAAGTGGAATCATTTTTGTAAGTCAATTTTCTTACCTTATTTCCTTATTTTAGGAGTCAAAGTGAAAGACCTTGCTGATTTCAATCCTAATGGGGCCTTGCAAGAAATTTTAATGTGTGCATGAGACAAACACAAAACAATAAACAATAATGAGACTTTGGTTGATGAAAAAATATAGGGTGTGGCAAAAATAGGTTTACAGTTGTGAATATGTTAAACAGTATATTCTTATATTATTATTTATTAACTACTATATTATTTTTCCATACAAACCACTGTAAACCTACTTTTGCCCCACCCTGTATATGCTCACTAAGAAATATTATCACTTTTTAATTGAAGCATCTGAATTTGATCTAAAATACTACTATGCTGGCCCAAAAGTGTTGCTGCATGGGTTTATTCCCAACTGTACCCCTGTTTGTGACCCCACTGGTAGCACATGATGAGGTAGACCTAATCAATATTCTCCATGTATTTTCTCTGCCATCACTTTTGAACCTCATCTGTGTTTCCTGACTTCTCAATGACAAACGATATTAATCACTGTAGCACATGTTTTCTAAACTGGTCTTTTATATAAATGATACTGATCCTTGAGGGTTTCTCCACCTTACCTCTCCCTCCCATTCTAGACATATGTCACTCCAGGAAGACCCAAAAGCATTTTTCAGTGTAGTCTCATGAGCTCTGACTCCCCCTAAAAATATTGTAAACAGGACAAGACTAAGTTGGAAATTAAAGGAAACCATTTTAAATAAGTGAAAATAATCTATTATACAGGATTTTCAAGGGGCATCAACATGACACCTTGGGTCTTGAACAGGAAGCTTGGGAAGTGTATCTATTCATGAGAAGACAGTTGTTTTTAGAAAGGAGCAGCAGTTTTTATAGGTAAACATTATTGCAAAGTAATACTGTTATCAATAGGTAACATTATTGGGCAAAACAATAAATACTACCTTCCAGGGACTAGATCAGAAAGAAAGATGAGCTCATCTGCCCACAAAATAGAACTGACAGCTGAAATTTGTACAAATAGCAATTTTGAATGGAAGAATGTTAGTGAAAGTCCTTTATCATATTGTGAAAAAGTTCACAGTGACAGAAATGGGACAGAAATCAAGAAATGACTTTTGTTCATAACCTATTGGTTAATATTTATTACAGTCAAGACCTACTGACCCCAATCAATAATCAATACAACTAGAGAGTCGATATATATTCTAAAAGTTGACATCAGTGGCTCCCTTCAATGATGCCTACTTTCAGGTCTCTGAGGTTGGAGAGACTTGGCCAGGATCACATAATGAATTTGTGGTGCTTGTACTGGTTCTCTCCCTGGTCCTACAGGACACCTGTCTTTGGCCAAATTACAAACAGATCTAGAGTCATCACTCCCAAACACTAAAAATTTTAAGAACTAAAGCCATTACTCTGATTCAGATTACTTCTAATTGTTTATCAACATAACACCAAGCTAATTCTTTGCTTGTTAACCAGTCATTCACTACATGTATTTCATGTTGATCAAAATACTTAACATGGCTTCCAAAAATTGTTATCTTCATTTATATGTTAAAAATAATGGAGTTTGAAAATTTAAAATTATTATTATATCTACTATTATTACTTTAGAAAATTATATTGTATTTAAACATAATATAAAATGGTATATAAACTTTAAAATCTCAACATTTTACATCACTTTAAATCATATTCTGATATTTCAAGGCATTATTTATATTCATTTTATTATTACAATGTACATATTATCTTGTATTTTATATAAGACAAAATAAGTGAAATAAGGTTGTTCTGAGGAGTTTTCTACAACTCTCCAAAAAGGACTCCTGTAAATGTAATTTTTAAAAAAATCTGATAACATGAAATTTGGAGCTTAAAGAAGTCAAATGAGAACTCTCTGTCAGAAGCCATAGGGCAAGCCCCAATCTTCCAGTCAACCAAGTGACACATGGGTACTAGAGCCAAAAAGGGTAACCTTCACCTCAAAGTGTTCACTCCCTTTCAGTTGTCATCACTACATGATGTCCACTGTGAGAGACGAGGTAGGCTCGGTTAAGGCCTGGCTTCCCAAGAAAAATTAACACAATTATTTCTCACACTGGGACATTTTTCTTGTGCATGGTGTGTTCTCATATAAAAATTATGATCATGAAGTAGATATCGATAATAAAATAGTAAAAGTGAGTTTAATTTATTGTGACAGTGATTTTCCTAATAATAGTCCCTAAATAATATTCAAAAGAAATATAGTGTGGCTCAGATATGAAGCTGTGAATCTTGTTACTTCAAAGATATTAGCAGAGTTTCTTTGAACAATAACACAGGCACTTTGCATTTTGAAATAGACTTACTGGTTGAACATTTTGTAGGTTCCAGTGTTAGAACAACAACTAAAATTCCCCAGCCTTTAGCAAATGAAGTTTTTAACCTCCTTCTTTCCATGTTTAACACTTTGTAGGCAGAGACTTCCAATCCCACTAGACAAGCACAGAAAACAAAGTCTGCCACCCCACCATCCAGTGTGCAGATGCCCCTGGCACTTGAGAGCACAGGTAGCTGTAGAGCAATCCTTGACAAGGCTGGGCATGGGGCAGTCTGGGTAAGGTTGATATAGCCTTTTTTTTTTTTTACTTCACTGTTGTTCAAATACAGTTGTCTGCATTTTCTCCCCACACCTGCCCACCACCGCAGCCAAACACCCCTCCTTCCCTTGCTTCCATGCTCCCCCTTGGTTTTGTCCTGTGTCCTTTATAGTAGTTCCTGAAAACCCTTCTCCCCACTGACCCCTCCACCCTCCCCTCTGGCTATTGTTAGATTGTTCTTAATTTCCATGTCTCTGGTTATATTTTGTTTGCTTTTTTCTTTTGTTGATTATGTTCCAGATAAAGGTGAGATCATATGGTATTTGTCCTTCACTGCCTAGTTTATTTCACTTAGCATAATGCTGTCCAGTTCCATCGATGCTGTTGCAAAGGG
>PVIA01017261.1:0-16156 GCA_004024845.1 Tonatia bakeri
CTAAGAATGCCCACAATTTCCTCATAAGGGTCCAAGCATGAAATGAGTTTTTTCCCCAAAGTTTTATGGCCCTTTAGCTAACTGACCCTGACTCAGGATAAGCCTTCACAGTTCTTTGAATGTTATCTATTGTTTAATCCTTACTGCCTGACAATGATGAATAGGCTTTACCTATATTCTTGTGCAAACTGAACCCAATAAAAGTCCATTGAGAAACAGGCTCCTGGCACTTCTTCTTTGAGAGATTGGCCACCTTTCTTCCCCAAGCAGATCATGTCTTGATAGACTTATTCTCATCCTTGGTGGATGGGGGCAGTACTCTGTAGGCAGATCCCCCAAACAAGGAAGCACTTTATCTGCCCTTTCATTTTAAATGATACTGTTACAGGGTGCAGCCCAGAGGGGGACCCCAAATAAGGATTTGAAATGGGGTCCAAAACTCAAGGTGTTCAGGAAATATTAGGATGTCTTCACCTTCCCCTGCCCCCCAGGTGTGGGTTGGGGGAAGGGACAAATGGAGCAGGGCCATTGAGAGCTGTTTTGCATAGCAACAGCCTTGCAGCTAACCTTTGGCATGGTCATTTAACATACCTATAACCTTTAACTGGTTGCATAGATATGTTAAATAGCTGTGGCCCTGCTCTGAGCCAGGTGAATGGAAGTAACTTCCCCACCAAGATGTAACTGGGAGGCAGGTCCTCCGAGATACAGTGCCTGCGTAGGAGCTTGGAGAAGATTGGCTCCATGACATGGGACCACCCTGCTCAGACTCATGACAGCAGCCTAGTAAAGCTGGAAGGATATGAGTACTGGCAGGTGTAACTGATTGTAGGAGGAGTCGGAAATGGGGCTGCAGAGGAGGATTGGCGCAGGGTTTTAAACCGAGACGCGGCAGCCATTGAGGAGAGAACCACTCAGTCTTTAGCAGAGTGGGGACTCCCACAGCCCTGCAAGAGAGGGGATCACCATGCAGCTTTGGCAGAGTGGAGACCCCTGCAGAGTGGGGACCCCTGCAGAGATCCCAGCGACACAGCTAATGGAGCCAGGAACTGAGGGAGGCCTACCAGCCCAGACAGATTACTGGGGAGAACCGGGGTCTGACTTCTAGGGGGGAAGGAAGGACTGTGTGTGTTTGTGGGTGTTTTAAGGGACTTTGGGATTTTGATGAAGACATTAGGTCACTACTTTAAGTTTGTATAGCATTAAATAAACATTTCCTTTCCTTTCCAGAAATGAATCTCTGGCATTGAGAGGTTCATTGAATGAACCTGGGGGGGTCCTTTTGGGTAATAGTATATTGCCTCACCCCCCTTGGCTCCCCTGTTGTTCTGTAACAATACCTTTGATGAATAGAGTAATCTTGAAATATCCAATATATTTAACTCTGCCTGTGCATCTTGACTTCTTCCTGGAATAAGATGTATTTTTGGAAAATTGGACAAAAAATTGGCTCAAATGAAGGAAACCTATATGCATTTAGTTTACATTTTAGCACATTTTAAATTGCCTTTCACATAAATAAAAAATAATGAAAACACTCACAGGGAGGCCCCAACTCTTGCCCAACAGACACAGAAACCCCCTGTGTTGCTCATATCTGCCATTCTTCCTGCAAGATGAGGAGGCCAGACCAGGAAGGATCCTCCCAGCAACTTTTCGATAGTCCCAAGGTGTGGAGCTCAGAGGCCCAGTCCCTTCCTCAGGTTGGGAAAAAATAAAAATAAATAATTACCATATATATATATATAGTAATTATATATACATGCATATATATACACACACAAATATATATATATCCCAAGTAATGAGCATAAATGCAGAGATTAATTTTTTTATTCAGATTTAACCCTGTAAGATCAACATAAGCTCTAAGCTGCACACTTAGTTATTCTTCATCAATTTTAATTTAGAAGTTATCTGTCTCCTCTTAACTATCTGAAAATAACATTCCAATTTTTTTTCTGCACAGTGAGTATGCATTTGGGAAATCTTGCTCCCCAAGCAAGCTCCCAGAGGGATCTACTTGCAAACTTCTGCTCCATCACTGTAGAGAAAAATATTATGTTATCTCTAGACCTAGCAGTCGTTAGCTGAGGAATGGATTACTCCTGAGACGTTTCATTCTCCTTCCCTTGCTGCCCAAAGTACAATTGCTGCAAAGCGGAAATGAAGCACAGCTCAAGTTCTCTCCAGATGGTTCAGGATATTTTATCAGTGGAAAAAATTAAAAGCAGAGATAAAAAAAGGGAGAAAGAGGGAACAACTGTAAACAGCATAAACAATAAAAATAAGGACTTCTGGCCAAGATGGAGGTGTATGTAGATACGATTGGCTTTCTCATGAAACCAAAAGAAGGACAACAAATTTAAAAACAAGACCAACCAGAACTGCCAGAAAATCAAACTGGAAGTCCAACAACTAAGGAGTTAAAGAAGAAACATTCATCCAGACTGGTAGGAGGGGTGGAGACAGGCAGCTGGGGCAGAGAGGACACATGACAAAGTGACAGGCAGGGTGGACAAGGAGGTGGCTAGTGGACTGAACAGTTCCACATTCATGTGCAGATAAGCCAGGAGGAACAACTGGGGAGCAAGACAGACCTTGCAACCCAGGGTTCCAGCACAGGAAACTAACACCTTAAAACCTATGGCTATAAACACCTGTAGGGTTGTCGTGGTAGGAGAAACTTTCTGCCTCACAGGAGAGTTCATTGGAGAGACCCACAGGGTCCTAGAACATACACAAACCCACCCACCTGGGAATCAGCACCAGAAGGGCCTTCTTTTGCTTGTGGGAAGAAGGGGAAGTGAAGTGACTGAAAGTGAGCAAGAGCTGAGCATGTGGAATTGTTCCCTTTCTGACCCCTCCTCCACAAACATTGCCACAATGCAGCAATGTGGGTTGCCCCACCCTGGTGAATATCTAAGGTTCTGCCCCTTACAATGTAACAGGTGTGCCAAGACAAAGAAATATGGCCCAAATGAAAGAACAGATCAAAGCTCCAGAAACAGAACTAAGGGACGAAGAGATAGTCAACCTATCAGATGCAGAGTTAAAAAAACTGGTCATTAGGATGCTCACAGAAATGATTGAATACAGATGCAAATAGAGGAAGAAGTGAAGGCTATGCAAAGTGAAATAAAGAAAATATACAGGGAACCAACAGTGAAGGGAATGAAACTGGGACTCAAATCAATGATTTGGCACTGAAGAAAGAAATAAACATTCAACTGGAACAGAATGAAGTAACAAGAATTTAAAAAAAAAAAATGAGGAGAGGCTTAGGAACCTCCAGAAGAACTTTAAACATTCCAACATTCGAATCATAGGGGTGCCAGAAGGAGAATGGCAAGAAATTAAAAACTTATTTGAAAACATAATGAAGGTAAATTCCCCAACTGACAAAGGAAATAGACTTCCAGGAAGTCCAGGAAGCTCAGAGAGCCCCAGAGCAATTGGACCCAAAGAGGAACACACCAGGACACATTATAATTACATTAGCCAAGAAAGATAAGGAGAGAATCTTACAAGCAGCAAGAGAACAAGAGACAGTTACCTACAAAAGAGTTCCCATAAGACTGTCAGCAGATTTCTCAAAAGAAGCCTTGCAAGCAAATAGGGGCTGGAAAGAAATATTCCAAGTCATGAAAGTCAAGGACCTACATCCAAGATTACTCTATCCAGCAAAGCTATCATTTAGAATGCAAGGGCAGATAAAGTACTTCCCAGATAAGTTCAAGTTAAAGGAGTTCATCACCACCAGCCCTTATATGAAATGTTAAAGGGACTTATCTAAGAAAAAGAAAATCAAAACTGCAAATAGTAAAATGACAACAAATTCACAACTATCAACAACTGAACCTAAAAAATGTGAACAAACTAAGCAAACAACTAGAACAGGAACAGAATCGTAGAAATGGAGATCACAAGGAAGCTTGTCAAGAGGGAGGGAGAGGGGGAGAAGGGGGGAAAAGGTACAGAGAATGAGAAGCTTAATTGGTAGATTCAAAATAGATGAGCAGGGGGGAGTTAAGAATAGTATAGGAAATAGAAAAGCCAAAGAACTTCATGTATGACCCATGGACATGAACTAAGTGGGGAAATGCCGGTGGGAGAGGGGTGCAGGGTGGAGAGGGATAAAAGGGAGTAAAAACATAGGACAACTGTAATAGCATAATCAATAAAATATACTTAAAAATAAAAATAAAATAAAATAAAAAATGCTTTTCAAAATAAAGTTAATTTTTATGTAGTTAAAACAAAAGAATATGTGTAATTCATATGAAATGTATGAGTTACCCTTACTAATCTGGGTAAAGAAAAAACATTCTAGAGTCCCATTTTTATGCTTCAACTTTTGCTAACTTACTAAGTGGCCTTAAAATGAAGAAGAAATTTAACAGAATTTCAGATCCAATACATTTTATTTAACATGGACATTATGTGGAAAGTTTAAAGGGGAGGGACTAGAAGGAACTCATGTCTCCCCCCTTTTATTTCAAAAACAAAATCCCCTCCTAATGATTCTAGAGAGGATAATACACTGCGTCACAGGAAAAAGATTCAGCTGAGAAACAGAAGATTGAGGCTCTCATTCTGATTTTTAGCCAAGCCATTTAAATTCCAAAAAAAATCAGTTTTCTCAACTATCAAGTGACAAGTTTATCCCTAAGAGCACTTCTAACTCTAATATTCTTGAGTCTTAAGCAACTGTGTATTGGTCTCTAACTCTATTATCTCCTGCCAAGTTTCCCCTTGGAAACTTAATCAAGTACCCAGTTAAGCAGGCTCAGCTCTGCACCAGACAGTGCAAAGCATAGTATCTTCTTTACCTACAAGCATCTCATGAAGCCCCAGGGAAATTATTGATGTGTTTAATATGTACACATGTAAGTCATTTGTGTAAGTTAAGTTTTAAGAAAATTGCAGAATAAACATGCAAAAATAACAAGAAAAATTCTAAAAACCAGAACTAGCCCTCCAAAAATTTAATTGTGTTACATAGCTATAATAATTAACAGTACAGTACATTGGCATATGGATAGATAGGGAAATTGACACAGAAGAGAGAGTCCAGAAATAAATCCATATATAAATGAGCATTTAGTTGGGAGCAAGGGCGCCATTGCATATCAGTGGGGGAACAAGATGGATGTCTGTCAACAAGGATGTATTGGGAAAAAAATTATTCAGATCTCTAACTTTCCCTTTATACCAAAATAAACTCTAGACGTCCAACAGATTTCAACATAAAGGAAGGAAGGAAGGAAGGAAGGAAGGAAGGAAGGAAGGAAGGAAGGAAGGAAGGAAGGAAGAAAGAAAGAAAGAAAGAAAGAAAGAAAGAAAGAAAGAAAGAAAGAAAGAAAGAAAGAAAGAAAGAAAGAGAAAGATCTTTATAAGAAGATTAGGGGAACTCTTGGGAGACTGTTTTATTATTCCAAAATGAGAAAGGCCTTTGAAATAAAGACTCAAAATCCAGAAGCCATTTAAAAAGGGTAGAATGGATTTGACTACATTAAATTATTTTCAGATGTGTATATTTTTAAAACACCCTAAAGCTAAAGATTTATATATACATATATATTTCATTTTTTTCTTTTCTTTTTATTTTTTTATTGTTGTTCAAGTACAGTTGTCTCCATTCCCCCCACCACTCCCCCCACACCCCAGCCATCCCCACTCCCCACCCTTGATCCTACCCCCCTTTGGTTTTGTCCATATGTCCTTTATACATGTCCCTGAAAACCCTTCCCCATTATCCCCTCCCACCTCCCCTCCGGTTACTGTCAGTTTGTTCTTAATTTAACTGTCTCTGGTTATATTTTGCTTGCTTGTTTTGTTGATTAGGTTCCACTTAGCTGAGATCATAGGTGCCCATTAGTAAATAAGTGGATCAAAAAGAAATGGTATACATTTACACAATAGAATACTACACAGCAGAAAGAAAGAAGGAATTCCTACACTTTGCAACAGCATGGATGGATCTGGGGAACATTATGCTAAGTGAAATAAGCCAGGTGGTGAAAGATAAATATATATATATTAAATGTATGTATAAATATATATAAATATATGTATATATATGTATATATATATATTTCTAAGTCTACTACCTCTGAGTAAGATAAAACTACAATAAATAAATAAAATTCTATGGTGGAACTGAGGCTCATGGAATTTAGCTCAAGATGTACCCAGGGCTCTGCTACTTCTGAGTAACTCTCTGAACCTCAGTTTCCCCATTTATTAAATGGGGACCTCCTTCAGAGGTTGTTGTTGGAGTAACATGCAATAATACATGACATAGAATGTTCATGACTGTAGAGTAACTAGTAGGAACTCAGTACCTAGACGTTATCTTTGCTCTAGCTGCCAACATCAATTAAAGCACCAGGGGAGGTGCTTTGAGAGTGGAGAAAAAAGAAGTAACACTCAACTGGGTAATCAAGAAAGGCTCCTGAGCAGAAAGCATTGGATTGAAAATGAGAGAAGGAAGAAGCAGGGCACAGGCAGGAGCAAGCCTGCTAGAAAGCACATCACATCTGCAGACAGGTTCCATGGGTCACAGTGTGAGCCACAGCAGCTTAGCCATCAGGGCAGCCCCCAGACCCAGCCATCTGTCACACCATTGGCATGTCTCCATTTGTAAATGGAAAGTGTTCACACTTGCAATATATATTTGCTGTCCAAATTGTGCAAATTTGTGGGCTCATCCCAATAAGATCTGTGCCAACCAAATGCCAGTTTTGCAGTTATGCAGTTTTTAATAATCCCAAGATATTAGAGCTGGAATAATAAAGAATAATTACTACCATTTATTTAGCACCTATTCTCTGTTGGGCATTTTATATCCATATTCAATCAAATATCTATGGAGTACACACATTGGTGTCACAAGTGTGGGGATAGTCCCTAACACCACCCCTGAGTCTGCAGCGCTCAGAGATCAGGGGGGTATGTGGACCAGTAAACAAGCAACTATAACACAGTGTGATGAGTGCTGAAGTAGGGACACTGAGGGCCCTAACCATATCTAGGGCTCAGTGAACATGTCCAAGAAGAGGTGCTCCATGCTGAGGGCTGACAGAAGAAGAGCACAAGGAGGGCTTTAAGCTGCCCTGGACAGAGCAAGACTGCAATGAAACGGGGGACAGGAGGTCTAGGGAGTCAGCCTTCATTGGGCAGAAGCAGCGTGTTCAGGGTGGGAAGGGGAGAAATTAAGGTGGAGAGGGCATGAAGGCCTGGGATGTCTCGGCTCCATCTCAAGAGCAATGGGAAACTACTAAAACATTGTAAAAAAATATGCAAAGTTGATTCCAGTTTGATTCCCTGTTGGGGCACATGCCTGGGTTGCAGGTTCAGTCTTTGAAAGATCACTCTGGCTGCAATGTAAACAACGAAGGGGGAGGGGAAAGAGTAGTCCTGAGGTTGGAGAGAAGTGAGAGTCACTAAGACTGGTAGAGATGGGGTTAGGAATGGGGTTTGTGTGGAAGAGGGGAGAATGGAGAATAAGGCCCCAGCCTCTGGCTTGAGGTGGATGTTAGGACAGAAAATAACCAGACAGGCAAGCAGTTAATCTTCACCATAACACTATGAAGTAAAAATTGTTATTGCCATTTTACCTGTGAAAAAAACAAAGCTCAGAGAAATTAAACTAAAAGCACAACATCACACGAAGATAAATAGAGTTAACATTCTTTTGGCTTCACCATGCTGAAAATATCATTCCAGACTCCCTGGCTCAACTTCTTCCTCTGACTGGGAGCTACTGGAGGCTCTAGAAGATTATATCACTCATCCAGTTGTGCACTAAGCTACTAGAAAACAGCCTTTTCCTGAAGCCTGAGTTTCCTAACTCCCTAAAGTACCAGAGCATCCCTCAGATACCATTTATCACTGGTGCTTTCCTCTGTAACAAAAGAGATGGGGCAGCCATGGACAGTCTAGAGGGTCAAGGGCATTCCTGGAAGGGGTCAAGGTTACAGGTGCAGCTTGGGGAGTGTCAGGATTCCCCAACCACATCTTCTCTCTAGGGTCACTAACATCCAAATATTCAATCATTTACTGAGGTATACTGAAGTATCTCTAAAAAACACCTGGTGCTGATTCCCGTCTCCTGACAGCAGAAACCACAGGACACAGTCAAGCCTAGGTTTCCTCTGGGAATTGCTTTTTTGTTCCCCCCATGTTAATAGCTAACAACAGTTCTGAAACATAGTCTCTCCTGGGCTGTGAGGTAAATGACATGCATCCGTCCACTTACCTTGACCATGAGGAAGGGCACAGTTTAAGAAATAAAAGCTTTGACTAGGCTCAATTCCTGGCTTTGCCATCCCTAACCTAGTGACTTTATTAGGTAAATTCTTAAAATTAGACAAGTTCCTAAAATGGAGTAATATTTTACATGTTCTTTTAAATGTCTCACAGTACTTCAAATATAGCAAGCATTAATAAATGGTGGCTATTAAAGTTATTAATCTATAGTATACATTAATATACATTTAAATATTTCAAATATTTATATTCTATCATTTTATGTTATTACATGTATTGTGCCTTGTATTAATTATAATAGAATTGACAGCCTGAAAAGAAACAGCCAGTCACAGTGGGCCTGAAGGGAAGAGGTGTGGCCCCTGCCTTTTCCCTGTCCTTGGTATAGTAGGCAGTGAGTCTGAGGTTCAGTGTCAGGAAGGTCTAATTGCTCCCCAGGCTATGACCCTCCAGGACCTCTTCAGCATCTGTCCCTCCCTCCCAGGCCTCACAACTCAGTGTTTTTCCCAACTCCAGCCTTCAGCCAGTCACTCTATGGGAGGATGCCTACCTTTCCTCTCTCCCTGGTGGGACCAAATTCTGGGACTACTGAAAGTCATTTCTGGTCCTTCAGATCTCTCCCCTCAGGAGAGGGTAAGCAGTGGGATACACAGATGAGCTCAGTGGGCAGTCCCATGACCTCATCAAGTTTCTACACTCTTCAGGCTTCTGTTTACCATCTGAAAAAGGAGCTCATAACAACCTCACAGAATGGTGCTGAGTACTGAACTCAAAACTCTTACGATGTCCTCTGCACCTATTGTGTATTCAGCAAATGTTAACTAGTCTTATTAGCTTATTTAATTTCCTTTAACAGGTTTGTATTTCAGAAGAACAGAAGGCAGTGAGGTTTTATTGTGCATTTTAAATGGAAATAACTTCTTAATGCTGATATTCTTTTTCTACCAAATAAAGCACAGGAACTTTCACTCCACATTAACTCCACATTAGCTGGAACTTTCCACTTCTCATGAAGGCTAACTAATTAGCTCCCCCTCATCAGTAGCCTGTAGCAGTGTAGGGCACCTAGCAAAAGATCTGCTAGGTCATACAGCCCTAGCACACAATGAGGGCTTCACAAATGCTTACTGAATAAGCTAACAATTCAATGTGTAGATTTAAAACAGTGAGACAGAGAAATGAAATGATTTAGCCAAAATCAAGGACCCCTTCTGCAATAAGGCCAGTACTAAAATTCATGATCTAGTATTTAATTTGATATTTAGCCCTGTCTTTAACTGGCACATCAATTCTTGGCTCTAAAACCCACAGTCAGAAGAAAATGGATATTGGACAATGCATTTCCTTTAGCATCAATTGTTTTGTTATCTCTAAGCACTATTTAGTTATTTTCATAGATCCTGAGAACATTGACTTTTTGATCTGAAGTAGATCTTAATTCCCTCTGTCCTTTTTCTAAAACAAATGCAAGGAACCACTTCCTTGCTCTAGTGTTTCTTTCACAATCTGAAATAAGTTCTTGAAAACCGTTGGTGAACACATGCTGTCATTTATCTGTATTTTGTTCAGTGGTTTGAGATCTCCTTATGAAGACAGTTTTTGCAATATTCATTTTTCACTTCCTTGAGCTCCAATTTATTTCCTCCTCTGCTCCTGATAATTTTCATAACTGTCTCAGGCCTTCTTCCTCACAGTTCTTCTGTATTTTCTAAGCATCCCATGTGTGTCCAAAGTTGTTCTTTATTTCCTGTCACCACCAGATAGTTTTCTACCATTCCTTTTGTTATGCCATTGTTATAATTGCTATTTTTATTTCTATAGTCAGTTTTTCTAACTCCTTTTATGTTTAGACAGATGTGGTTTTGCTCCATCACACTGAAATGATGAATGGATCAGGATGAGATGATATTTGCCTAACAAGACAACTTGCACTTTTTCTGAGATTAGTTTGGAAATCCATGAATCATGTCCATGAAACAATATGAATGAAATTGAATTAAACAGTTCCACTTGTTTGGGCAATTCTTTCCCTTCTTCATATTTATTCTCATCTTCAAAAAGCTAAAAATTAGGTATTTACTTATTACTGAAACTAAATTATTTTCCTGATTATACTAGATTCTTTTTCATTTAATTATTTTGTTTTGACTACTCAGGACCTTTCTTGAAATAAACAGTAGTGAGTTCCAAGCCTTGGAGCTGCAACTCTGTAACATGGTGGACCAGTAGCTTCCCTCCCCTCTGCCATCTGGGCACTCTACCATGCAGGATGCTGTGAGAACTGGGCCATAGCCAGTATCCATGGTGTTTTGATGGAGGCCAACAACCTCTCTGAAAGACCATCCTGAGAGAAGTGGATTTGTCAACAGTGGTCCCTAGTGTTTTAAGATAAGGAAAAACAAAAGAACTAGCAAATTTTGTTTGAGGCAAAGGCATATAAATTCTTTGGCATATATTGAGATTGAGAGCTTGTGGGAGAGCTGAGTGTGGGGAATTGGACATAAGTTATGAGGCTCAGGGTAGAGAACGTGGTTGGGACATATAGAATACCAATCAGTTATGACATAGAGAATCACTAAAACTGAAAAAGGAGAGATGTTCAGAGAGAGACAGAGCCTATGAAAGCCATCTGAGGACCAACAATGCTTCTTTGAGGAATGAGTATTCCAATGGAAATCAAGAAGGAACAATATGAAAAATAGAGGTAAAATCAGAAGAATGTGATATCACAATGAAAAACAGAAGAAAGTGAATCAAAAGAGCACTGCTAAAAATGGCAAATACTATAGAAAAGTAAAGTAAGATAAGGACTAAAAAGTATCCATTGGATTTTTATTGAGATGTAATTCATATACCATAAACTTCACCCTTTGAAAGTTTACAATTCAGTGATTTTTTGCTGTATTCACAAGGTTGTGCAACCATCACCATAATCTAATTCCAGAACATTTTCTTTACCCACCAAAGAAAACCCATACCTGTTAGCAGTCAGTTCCCATCCCCACCTCTCCTCAGCCCCTGGCAACCATTTTCTATCCTGATGGCTTTGTTTATTCTGGTTGTTTCATATAAACTGAATTGTACAATATGGGCCCTTTGTGACTAGCTTCATCCATTTGGCATATTTTCAGGATTCATCCATGTTGTCGTATATATAAATACTTCATTTCTTTTTATGGCTAAATAATATTCCATTGTACATCAACTGATTTTTTTAAAAGATTTTATTTATTTATTTTTAGAGAGGGAAGGGAGGGAGAAAGAGGGAGAGAAACATCAGTGTGTGGTTGCTGAGGGTCGTGGCCTGCAACCCAGGCATGTGCCCTGACTGGGAATCGAATCTGCGATGATTTGGTTCGCAGCCTGCACTCAATCCACTGAGCTACGCCAGCCAGCGCCATCAACTGATTTTTGAAGCAAGATTGTTCTAACCCTAACCCTTACTTTCAAAAAAGATATGGAAACCCTCTGGGGGGTACAATAGAGAGAAGTAAGGAAGTTTCCTCCTCCTTCATGGATTCTACTTCAGCTACTGGCATGGGAAGCTCTGCTCTCCACTGCCTGTTAAAATGGGGTCCACAAAGCCTCGTTTTTCACCATTCACTTAAGAAGTAACAAAGATAGCCCTGACTGGTATAGCTCAGTGAATGGAGCATCAGCCTGCAAACCAAAGAGTTGCCTGTTCAATTCCTGGTCAGGGTACAAGCCCGGGTTGTGGGTCAGGTCCCCAGTAGGGGGCACTCAAGAGGCAACCACACATTGATGTTTCTCTTTCTCCCTCCCTTAACCTCTCTAAAAATAAATATATAAAATCTTTTTTTTTAAAGTGACAAAGATAGAAAGCCAAAAGAGAATTCAGAGACTTCTGAAGGCATATGTAATACGTACACTTACATTGTTTGTTTTTATATATTGTACATTATCCTGTCCACAGATTTTTAGGTTGCTCCTAATTTGGGGTTATTGTGAATAAAACTGCTATTAAAACTCAGATACAAATACTTTCATGAATATGTTTTCATTTCCCTAAAGTAAATGCCTAGCAGTAAAATTGCTGGATGATAGACAATGCTACATTTAATTTTATAAGAAATTGGCACAAGGTTTTCCAAAGTAGTTGCATGATGGTATCTTCCCACAGCAAAGTATGATGGGTCTAGTTGTTCCACTTCTTTATTAACACTTGGTATTGTCCAGTTTTTTTATTTTAGTGAAGTAGTATCTTGTGATTTTATTTTCCATTTCCTTGATAACTAGGCGAGTTGAGTGTCTTTTGTATGCTTATTGGACATTTTTGTGTATCCTTTGTGTATCCATTCAAATCTCTCACTCATTTTTAAAAGAATTATTTATCTAATTATTTAGAGTTCTGGGTACAAGATATTTGTCAGATGTATGTATTGCAAATATATTCTTCCAGTCTGTGGCTTGTCTTTTCATTGTTCTCATGGTATCCTTTGAAGAGCAGAAATTTTTAATTTTGGTAGATTCAAATTTGATTTTTTTTTCTTTTATTGCTAGTGTATTATGTCTAAGAAATATTTGTCTACCCCAAGGTCATGAAGAGTTTCTCCTTTTTTTCCCTCCTTGTTAGTTTTTACATTCAAGGTGATAATACATGTTAAATTACTTTTTACATACAGTGTGAGGTGTGGGCTGCTCTGTGTTTTTTTATCCAGATAAACTAATGCCCATTGTTGAAAAGATTATCTTTTTTGCTTACTTAGGCACCATTGTCGAAAACGAGATGACCATATACATATAAATCTATTTCTGGACTCTATTCTATATGTATATCCCATACATCATTTTCTTAGGTAAGATAAGGAGTTTAGGTCCTTCAGCTTTATTTCTCTTTTTAAAAATTATTTTATATTTCTGCATAGATTTTAAAATCAGAATGTGGTTTCTACTTACTCCACCCTTTTAAACAAAGCCTGCTGGAATTTTTAAATTAAGACTGTGTTGAACATATGAATCAATTTAGGAAGATTTGGTATCTTATCAATATTGAGTTTCCAAAATATGAACATAGTATATCTCTCCATTTATGTAGGCCTATTTAAATTACTCCCAGCATTGTGTTATAATTTCAGCATAGAGATCTTGCATGTGTAATGTACACCTACTTTTGAAAATGTTTACTTGTATTATAAAAGATGAAAATATTTGCAGTTTGTAAAGCAATGGCCAAAACTTTTAAAGTACTTTAAGTATAGATAACTTGGTAGGCAAAATCTTTACAGGAATAAACAATTCAAAAAGTGTTAAAATTAATAAAATGTGTTAGGTAAAGATAGGGATCTAAAATGCATGGGTGTGCTAAACATAAGTAAAATGAATGGAAGGAGAAAAAAATACTAGTCATTTGACACCTGGATACTAAATATTCATGATCCATTAAATACACTGGAAGTACTAAATATTCATGATGTATTAAATATGTATGAGGAATACACTGTCCTTTCTAGAGGTGAGTCTGGTAGAACAGCTTCATGTCTACCATACTCGACTTTCAGCCATTCTTTCTTTAAGTGGAATGTTTGATCTATTTACATGTATTGTAATTATTGATATGGTTGGGTCTTAATCTACCATATTTTTATTTATTTTCTATTATTTCATTTGATTTTGTCGTACTCGTTTTTCTTTTCCTGCTTTCTTTTTGGTTAATTAAATACTTTTTATTTTTTTTAATTTTATTTTTCAATTACAGTTGAAATTTGATATTATTCTATATTAGTTTCAGGTTTACATCATAGTGGCCAGACAATTATACAATTTACAATGCAATCCCCCTAAAAGTTTAAGTACCTATCTGACACCATACATGGTTATTACAATATTATTAACTATATTCCTTATGTTGAACTTTACATCTTTGTGATTATTTTGTAACTACCAATTTGTATTTCTTAATTTCCTCATCTTTTTCACCCATATCCCCAACCCCTTTCCTTCTGACAACCATCAGTCTGTTTTCTGTATCTATGAGTCTGATTCTGTTAGTTTGTTTGTTTGATTCTTTAGATTCCATGTGAGAGAAATCATATGACATTTGTCTTTCTCTGTCTGACTTATTTCACTTAACATAATACCCTCTAGGTCCACCTATGTTGTTGCAAATGGTAAGATTTCATTCTTTTTATGGCCGAGTAATCTTTCTTTCTGTTTTTTTTTAAGATTTTATTTATTTATTTTTTAAAAGAAGGAAAGGGAAAGAGAGAGGGAGAGAAACATCAATGTGTGGTTGCATTTCTACCACCCCTCTATTGGGGACCTGGCTGGAAACCCAGGCATGTGCCCTGACTGAAAAACGAACCAGCAACCCTTGGTTTCACAGGCCCACACTCAATCCAATAAGCTACACCAGCTAGGGCCTGAGTGATCTTTCATTGCATATATGTATCACCTTTTCTTTATCAACTTGCCTATAGATGAGCACTTGAATTGCTTCCATATCTTGGCTATTGTAAATAATGCTGCAGTGAACATAGGGATGTATACATTCTTTTGAATCAACATTTTGAGTTTCTTTGAATATATAACCAGAAGTGAAATCATTGGGTCATAAGGTGGTTCTATTTTTAATTTTTTCAGGGACTTCATACTATTTTTTCAGGGACTACATAGTGGTTGTACCAATCTGCACTCCCACAAATAGTGCATGAAGATTCCCTTTTCTCCACATTCTCTTCAACATTTGTTTGGTGGATTGATTGATAATAGCCATTCTCTTAGTTGTGAGGTGATATCTCATTGTGGTTTTAATGTGCATTTCTCTGATGATTAATGATGTTGAGCATTGTTTCATATGTCTATTGGCCATCTGTATGTCCTCTTTGGAGAAGTGTCTGTTCAGGTCCTCTGGCCATTTTTAATTGAATTGTTTAGGGGTTTCTTGGTGTTGACTTGTGGAAGTTCTTTATAAATGTTTGATATTAATCCCTTATCAGATGTATCATTGGTAAATATCTTCTTTCATTCAGTAGGTTATCTTTTAGTTTTGCTGATGGTTTTCTTTGCTGTGAAAAAACTTTTTAGTTTTATGTAGTCTCATTTGTTTGTTTTTTCTCTTATTTTCCTTGCCTGAGGAGATATATCAGAAAAAATATATATAAATTGCTAAGAGAAATGTCAAAGGTTTACCGCCTAT
Source organism: Tonatia bakeri (assembly GCA_004024845.1). Taxonomy (NCBI): domain Eukaryota; kingdom Metazoa; phylum Chordata; class Mammalia; order Chiroptera; family Phyllostomidae; genus Tonatia; species Tonatia bakeri. The sequence continues at coordinate 15,431 of PVIA01017261.1, forward strand.
GTTTTCTTCTGCAAGTTTTATGGTTTCAAGTCCTACATTTAATTCTTTAATTCATTTTGAGCTTATTCTTGTATATAATGTAAGACAGTGGTTTAGTTTTCTTTTTTGCATGTATCTGTCCAATTTTTCCAACACCATTTATTAAGTAGGTTGTCTCCACCACATTGTATGCTCTCACCTGCTTCAGCATAAATTAATCAACCATATAGTTATGGGTTTATTTCTGGGGTCCCAATTCTGTTTTTATGCCATACCATGCTGTTTTGATTATTATAGCCTTGGAGTATAGTTTGATATCAGGTAGCATGATACCTCCAACTTTGTTCTTCTTTTTCAAGATAGCTGTGGCTATCGAAGTCTTTTTTGATTCCATATAAATTTTAGGATTATTTGTCCTAATTCTGTGAAAAACTGCATTGGTATTTGAATAGGGATTACACTGAATCTATAGATTGGCTTAGGTAGTATGGACGTTTTAATAATGTTGTTTCCATGAGTGATGCAGACTCCATCCAGTGGGGTCTGTATGTCGTGGTCGCGATGAACAAATTCACATGGACTGCAGAAGTCCTGTGGAGAAAAAGGGATGGCATGACCACTCTCTGAGTGAGAGAGTGCCCCAACCCTTGCCTGGACAAGTTTTTATTGCTTTTCTGAGAGCATTAACTCAAGGAAGGTCTTCATTCATCATTGTCAGGCAGTAAGGATCAAACAATAGATAACATT
>PVIA01017262.1:0-16171 GCA_004024845.1 Tonatia bakeri
GTCCACCCTAAAACCACACGCACCCCTGTTTGGGGGCGCGGGCGCCCACGGGAAGGACTCCCCCCCCACGACAAGGCCTCTCCTGGTCCGGCAGACTGGGTACTCACTGTTCCCCGTGGGTGCGCACAGCTCCTGCGTTTCTGAAGTTTTCAACCCCTGACTGGGGACAGAGTCTGCTCGGCTCTCTCGGACGACCTCCACGTCCAGCTGGGTCCCTTCTGGCCTCCTACCGTCAGTTCATTCAATATCTGGATAACTTTTGATGCCCTATTTTCATAAATGTTGGATATCCGTGGTCTCCTAGTCTGATTCTCCTCAGATCAGCCAAATTCTCTCCTGCGCACCAGAGAGGGGGATTAAGACTCCACCTCTCAAGCCGCCATCTTCCCTCCTCCTCTTTTATCCTCTTAAAATAATTTTTCTTTCCATTGGTCACTGCATATTCTTTTTTTTTGGTTTATAATATTCTTATTCTCTATTCAAATTTGTTGATTTTTGCTCATTTATCATTGATATTGTTATGGCTATTGTTTTTCCTCAATTTTGTTCTTATTTTTCACAATTTTTTCTTTCATATTTAGTTTTATTATTTAAGTATACTGTATTGATTATTCTATTACAATTTTCCCAGTTTCTTCCCCTTTATGCCCCCTCCACCCTGCATCCTCCACCCCTCCAGCATTTCCCACCCCTTAGTTCCTATCCATGGGTTATACATATAAGTTCTTTGAGGTCTCTGTTTCCTATACCATTCTTGATCTCTCCCCATCTATTTTATGCCTATCAATTATGCTTCTTCTTCCCTGTACCTTTCTCTCACTATTCCTCCCTTCCCCCTCCCCACTGAAATCTCTCCATGTGATGTCCATTTCTCTGATTCTCTTCCTGTTCTAGTTGTTAGCTAAGTTTTTGTTTTCATTGTTTTATCTTTTAGGTTCATTTGTTGATAGTTGTGAGTTTGTTGTAATTTTACTGTTCATATTTTTTATCCTCTTTTTCTTAGATAAGTCCCTTTAACATTTCATATAATAAGGGCTTGGTGATGATGAACTCTTTTAATTTGACCTTATCTGGGAAGCACTTTATCTGCCCTTCCATTCTAAATGAGAGCTTTGCTGTATAGAGCAATCTTGGATGTAGGTCCTTGCCTTTCATGAGATGGAATACTTCTTTCCAGCCCCTTCTTGCCTGTAGAGTTTCTTTTGAGAAATCAGCTGATAGTGTTATGGGCATTCCTTTGTGGATAACTCTTTCCTTTCCTTTTGCTGCTTTTAAGATTCTCTCTTTATCTTTAATCTTGGGTAACTTAATGATGATGTGCCTTGGTGTGTTCCTCTTTGGGTCCAACTTCTTTGGGACTCTCTGACCTTCCTGGACTTCCTGGAAGTCTATTTCCTTCACCAGATTGGGGAAGTTTTCCTTCATTATTTGTTCAATAAGTTTCCAATTTCTTCCTCTTGTTCTTCTCCTTCTGGCACCCCCATAATTCAGATATTGGAACATTTCAGGTTGTCCCAGAGATTCCTTAGCCTCTCTTCATTTTTTTGAATTCTTGCTTCTTCATTCTGTTCTGGTTTGATGTTTATTTTTTCCTTTTGTTACAAATTGTTACTTTGAGTCCTGGCTTCCTCTTTGTCCCTGTTGGTTCCCTGAATATTTTGCTTTATTTCATTTTGGGTATTTTTTATTTGTTTTTTCAGTTTTTGACCAAGCTCAATCAGTTCTGTGAGCATTTTGATTACCAAGGCTTTAAATTCTCCATTAAATAGGTTGGCTATCTCCTCATCACTTAGCTCTCTTTCTGAAGCTTTGCTCTCTTCTTTCATTTGGGCCATATTTCTTTCTCTCTGCACACCTGTTAAGTTGTAATTAGGCAGGGCTTTAGGTATTCACCAGGGCAGGGAAACCCCTTTGCTGCGATGTAGCACTGCCTGTGGGGGAAGGGCCAGAGAGGGAACAATGCAGCTCAACTGCTTGGCTGTAGCCTACTTTCCAAGGAACTCTCATGTAAGAGTGGGAGCTTCTCCCACCATGGCAATGCTGTAGTTCACAGTGAACTCTCTCAGTTTCCTGTTCAGCTAGCCCTGCCCACACAGTCTGCCACCTGGCTGTGGTTTCTCTAAGCAGCCCCTAAGCCTGTCAGAGGCACCACAAAGATGTGGCCAGACAAGACCAAGAACAATTTTCTGCCTTTCGGAGAACTGGAGTGCACAGAAGCTGGGCAGCAGCTTAGAGCTGCAGAGTGGGTGCCACATAGGGACTTCTTAAAAGAGGGGAGTGGAGGATGGCTGAGCAGAGAACCCATGCGTGTGCAGCTATCCTGCTAGTGAAGAGACCAGATTCAAAGTCCAGTTCATGTCCATTTGGAAAAAGTGGAAAGCTGCACAGCAAAGGGGTGTGAGGTCCCACTCAGCATGGCTGGTATGGCTGGTGAGTATGGGGGCTACATGAACAAGAGAGGGTTTGTGTCTGAGCCTTGGGTAAGAATAGTGAATCAGGAACTTGATGGGTTAGAGTTGAGCACCTGAGGTTCCTGGCAGCTAGGCAGCAGGCAGAGCCACCCAAACTGCAGAATACAAACCTCTGGGAAGGGGAAAGCATGCCCATCTACCACCTGCAGAACTGCAATCTCCACAGAACAGTAAATCCAAGCTCAAGAATACCCTGTTGGGCACATACCTGCAGGGGGAAAAAAGAGAATCTTCAAAGGAGCCCTCTATAAACTTTTATCTGATGCATTGCTGACTTCTCCTTAGGCCCTATTCAATGGAAAGCAGCAGAGCAGAGAGGTTAGAAATTGGCACAGCAAGTGGTATTCAGGGCCCTGACCAGCCTCCGCCCTCACACAGAACTGCCATCAGTGCCAACCAGGAAAGAACTGACCTTTTTACACAGCTTGGTCCCACACATAAATCAGATAGATAATTTATCAGAAACTATACATTAGCAGAAATAATCTGGGACAGACCAAGACATAGGGTACAGGGGCAGGGAACATACCCATCCTCTTCCGGGAAGCATAAACAGTGCCTTCTCGGGTGGTGGTCCAGGGATCCTACCCTCCTGATCGCACCAGAGTCCCCCTCTGGAGGCAGGTGGAAGTGGTACATGTGTTGTTGTCAGACGTTAGATGAACCACCACTGGGCCTTATGCTGATGAAAAGCCAGCAGGACAGAACAGCAGAGATCAGTTGAGCCTGGAGGAGACAGGCACAGACTTTGGATTGCTTGTAGCCTCGAACAAGCAGCCTAAAGCAAGAGTGGCATACCAGTTGACATCAGGGATGGATCCTAATAAGAGAAGATAGTAGGCCAACAAACACTAGGCTCTCCTGAGATGAATGCCTCCTTCTTCTTTTTCATTATTTGCACTATTTTTTCTCCTGCATTGCTATTCACATTGTTTCTTTGTCTTCAATTTTGTTCCTGTTATTTCACTATTTTTTATTTTTTTAATTTACATTTTATATTTATTATATTTTAGTTTTAATCCCAATCTTATATTTTACTCTTCCCTTCTCTAACTCCATTTGCCTTCATCCTTCTTTTTCTTATTTTTGTTTTAAATTTTCTCTTTGCCCTTTCTATGCCTTGTTCCTATACCTCACTCTTACTATTTCTCCTCCCTCTATCCTCTCAAAACCACCTTTCTTTCTATTAGCAACTCACATTCTTTTTTCCTTTCTTATAATATCCTTACTGTTGTTCTACCTTTATTAATACTTGCTATATTGTCATTGATTTTGAGGTTGTTGTCGCATTTTTTGAATTCCATCCCTGTGTGTTCACCATTTTTTATATTTTTTCTTTTTAAATCTCATATTTTACTGTTCTTCTGTCCTATTCCATTATGTCTTCCTCCTGCTTTGTCTTATTTGCTTTAAATTTTATCTTCTCCACTTCTTAGCCTGGTTTTTAAGCCTTATGCTTATTATTTCTCTTCTATCCCCTCTATCCTATCAAAATTAGTTTTATTTCCTTTAGACATTTTACAATTCTTATTCTTTTCTTTCTTTTTTATTTCTTATTATTCTCTTTCCACCTTTACCAATCTTTGCTCCTTTCTTGTGGGTATCACTAAGGAGGTTGTTTTAGCACAGTTTGGTTCCTATTTTTCACTATTTATTTTCCTTCCAAACCTGATAATGTACTATTATATTGTATTACTCCATTTGTCCTATTCCTTCCCTATTTTATTTACTTGGTTAAATTTATTTTCTCCCTTTCTTTACCTAGTTTATATTCCTTACTCTTATTTTTTCTCTTCCCCCTACTATCTCAAAATCACTTTTCTTTCCATTAGTCACCTCAAATTCTTTTTTCCTTTCATATAATATTCTTATTCTCTTCCTACTTTTATAAATCTTAGCTCCTTTGTTGATGATATCATGGTAGTGATGGGGGTATTTTTGCTGGTGTGGGTTTTGTTTGCTCAGTTGTTTTTTTTTTGTCCTGGCAGCTCCTGTACAACAACATAAAAGATATGGTATAGATTGTAACTATTAATCATCCAACTGGAGGGGAAAACTCACCAAGAAATGAGTTAAAAACAACCAAAATGAAATTATAACAAGAGAGTCCACAAAACTGCATAAGGAACATCCCTAGAGTATCCAGTGCAGGAGTTCAGAAAGGCCATACCACTCAGTCCCATAGGTCTCCTACAGCAGAGGGCCATGCCACAAAGACAGGAAGTCAAGGAAGATCAATCTAATATGCAGAAGCAAACCAAAAGAACAACATAAAATGGGGAGAGAAAGAAACAACCCACAATTGAAAGGAAAGGAGGAATTCCTAGAAAGAATGATAAATGAAACTGAGGCAAACAATTGATCAGAAATAGATTTCAAAGTAGCGTTTATAAGGATACTAAAGTAAATCAGTAGGAAATACAAGGAACTTAGTGAGAACTATATCAGCATGAAAAAGGACCTAGAAACTATAAATAAGAACCAAAGAAAATGAAAAATACAATATCTGAAATGAAATATACTAGAAGGAATTGAAAGCAGGCTAGATGAAGCAGAGGGCAGAATCACCAAGCTGGAAGACAAAGTAGACCAAAACATGCTGTCAGTGCAACAAAGTGAAAAAAACCTCAAAAGAACAAAGATAGTTTCAGGGAGCTCCAGGACAACATCTAACTTAACAATATTCATATCAGAGGGATTCCAGAAGGAGAAGAAAAGGAGCAAGGGATAGAAAACCTGTGTGGAAAAAGTAATGACAGAAAGCTTCCCTAACAGGGTGACGGATAAAGTCATGGAAGTTCAGGAAGCACAGAGGGCCCCTATCAAGATGAATCCAAAAAAGCCCCCTCTATGACACATCATAAATAGCAAATTGTAAACAAGGAGAGAATCTTAAAGGCAACAAGGGAGAAACAGTTTGTAACATACAAGAGAACTCTGATAAGGCTATCAGCTGATTTCTCAACAGAAACACTATAAACCAGAAGGGAATGACAAGAAATATTTCAAGTAATGAAAAGCAAAGACCAGCCACCAAGACTATTCTACCCAGTAAGGCTCTCATTTAAAATGGAAGGTGAAATAAGGAGCTGCACAACAACACAACAAAAAAAGGCCAAAGGAGTACATCTCCACCAAAACAGCATTGTAAGAGATGCTAAAGGGACTGCTTTAAGAAGATGAAGAAAGTGAGTGGGGGGAGAGAGAGGAACATAGGCACAAATGAAGAAAATGAATAAATACCTATCATTAATAACTTTAAATGTAAATGGATTGAATGCTCCAATTGAAAGATGTAGGATAGCTGAATGGATAAGCAATCATACACAGCATATATGATATCTACAAGAGACTCACCTCAGAATAAAAGATCTACATAGGCTGAAAGTGAAGAGATAGAAAAAAATATTCCGGTCAGTGGACACGGAAGAAAACTAGTGTAGCGATACTTATATTAGAGAAAATATACTTCAAAACAAAGACTATAACAAGAGACAAAGAATAATCATAATAGTACAAAATACTTAAGAGAGTAGCCCAACAAGAGGATATAACCCTTGTAAACATATATACACCCAACATAGGAGCACTTAATAAAATCAGAAAAATATTGGAGGACTTTAAGGAAATTGACAGCAATATAGTCATCATAGGGGATTTCAACACCCCACTGTCAAAAATGGACAGATGATCCAAACAAAATTCAACAAGGATTAGTGGTGCTAAGTGACACCCTATACAAGTGGACTTAATTGATATTCACAGAGCATTTTACCCTGAAGAAGGAAAATATACATTCTTTTCAAATGTACATGGATCATTTTCAAAGATAGACAATATGGTAGGACACAAAGCATGCGTCAACAAATTAAGAAAATTAAAATCATATGAAGCATCTTCTAAGATCACAGTAACTTGAAACCAGAAACAAACCTTAAGGAAAACACTCAAAATCATTCAAATACATGGAGACTGAATAACATATTATGAAATAATGAATGTGTCAACCATAAGATCAAGGGAGAAATCAAAAAGTATATGAAAATGAACACACAACAGCCTAAAACCTATGGGACACAGGGACAGTGGTCCTGAAAGGGAAATTTATAGCAATACAGGCCTACCTAAAGAATATTGAAAAATCTTGGAGACCAAGAAAGATGGCAGAGGAGTGAGTGGAAGCCACATTAATTTCTTCCCCGGACCAATATGGAATTACAACTAAATTGTGGAGAAATTACCCAGAACCAACAACTGAACAATAGAGAGAAGCCTTATAAGCTTGACAGACAGAAGAATCACCTTCAGCACAACCTGTCTTGTAAGGAGTGTGGTGGAGGCTCAAGAGGGCTGGCTGGGCACCCACAGATGGCAGTGCTGGAGGGATAATTAAGTGGCAGGATGGATCTCCCTGAGAAGAATGGGGTCTAAACCCTAAGCTGGGGTCCCCAGCCTAGAGCACCATAGTCCCAAAAGTACACAGATAACAACCAGTAGAAAAAAGTGGCAGGGTTGCTCTCTGCCAGAGATGGACAGCTGGAGACAGAAACAGCTGTTTAAAGGCAAATGTACAAATTTTCATTTGCAGTCACTTACACGGGGTTCCAGCACAGGTGGTAGTAGAGTGGGCTGGAGGTGCCTGAGGAGAGACTGGGGATGGGAGTTTTGGGGAGACAGCAGAGAGAGTAGCTGTGGGAATCCCAGTGCTGAGTCATCCCCCAAATGGCAGTAGCCATTGTGCTCAGGCAGACCACTCCCCTGTGAATGGCAGCACTCTGAGGGAAAACAACAGCTCTGCCCCAACAGAGACTATGCCATGGCTCTGTGGTCTTTAAGTCTGACTGCTGAGTGCAGAATGACAATATTAATAACTGAAGGAAACACCACAGATGCAGATCCCTGGCCAATGGGGAGGGAGGGAGCATAGTGGACTAGAGATGCTTGAGAAGAGACAGGGGATGGTGGCTTGAGGGACAGCACTGAGAGAGTGGCCCATGGGATCCTGCTGCTGAGTCATCCTCGATGGCATCAGCCATTGTGCTTAGGCAGATCACTCCCTTTTGAATATCAGCATCCTGAGAGGGAATCAATAGCCCCAAACTGAGGAGGAATTCTGCCCTGACCTATGGGGCTTAAGCTTGACTGCTAAATGCAAAGTGACTATATTAACAAATAAAGGAGACAACCATAAACAGCACATCTCTGGCAGTCTCAGAGCAGGCTGCGTAAGGTCAGACTGGGTCAACACCTGACATCACCTGAGGCAGATCCAGAAAGAAAAAAACAGTGGTAAATACTAGAGGCTACTGAGATGAAATCCACTATGGTTTTCTCCATGATCAGGGGTATTTTCTTTCCTGCATAGCCTTTTTACATTCATTTCTTGTCCAGCAAGTTTGTGCACATTAAATCACTAGAATTTATCCTATACGTTATTTCTCTCCTTTCTTATAATAGCCTTAATCTCTTTATACTCTTATGAACACTGGTTCATTTGCTGCTGATACTGAGATTGCAGAGGGGAGATATTTTTGCAGATGTGGCTTTGTTCCCTGGATTTTGTGTTTATCTTCTGGCAGCATCTCCACAAAAGCATACAACATGTATTGGGCTGAGTGACCCTCAGTCAGCCAGCTGGAGGGAAGGAACCACCAAAGACAACCCAAAAACAATCAAAATCCAATTATATTGAGAGAGGCAACATAAATCCATCCCAAGAACAGCAAGTTCAGGAGATCAAGGAGATTGCACCACTGAATCTCACAGGTCTCCTACATAGAAGTCCATACCACAAACCCAGGAAGTTAGAACAGATCCATTTAAGAAGCAGAGGCTAACAAGAAGAGTCTCACAAACAATGGGAAGACAAAAAATAAACCCCAAGTGAAAGAAAGGAGGAAGCCTCAGAAAGAAAGTTAAATGAAATAGAAGCAAATCAACTATCAGATATTGAGTTGAAAGCAATGGTTATAAGGAAGTCCAATGGGTGCACAGAGAATTATCAAAAACTACAGAGAAACTACAATGAACTCTCTGCAAACTATATCAATATGATAAAGGAAATAGAAACTATCAAAAAGGGCCAAGAGGAAATAAAGAATACAATTTCTGAATTGAAGAACATAGAAGAAGGAATCAAAAGCAGGCTAGACAAAGTAGAAGATCAAAAGAGTGAGCTGGAGGACAAGATAGAAAAAAACTCCCAGAAAGAGCAAGAAAAGGCTCAGAAAAAAAAAAAAAAGGTGTTAAGGGAACTGCAGGACAACATGATTCATAATAATATCCACATAATATGGATACCAGAAGGAAAAGTAGAAGAATATGGGATAGAAAACCTACTTGTAAAACTAATGATACAAAACTTCCCTAATTTGATGAGAGAAAAATTCACAGAAGTGCAGGAAGCACAAGAGGATCTTGATCAAGAGGAACCCAAAGAGGCCCATGTGAAGACACATAATAATTTAAATGGAAAAATTCCAAGACAAAGAGAGAATCCTAAAGGCAGCAAGGGAGAAACAGGAAGTAACATATAAGGGGGCCCTGACAAGATTAGCAGCTGACTTCTCAATGGAAACACCACAAGACAGAAGGGAACAGCAAGAAGTATTCCAAGTAATGAAAAACACATGTCTGCAACCAAGACTACTCTACCCAGCAAGGTTCTTAATTAAAATATTAGGTGAAATTAGGAGTTTCCCAGACAAAAGAAGCCTCAAAGAATACACCTCCACCAAACCAGCACTGCAAGATATGCTAAAGGGACTGCTTTAAGAAAAGGAAAAAAAAGAAAAGAGTGAGAGGAACACAGGTACGAAAGAAGCAAAATGGCAATGAGTAAGTACCTATAAATAATAACTTTACATGTAAATGGATTAAATGCTCCAACCAAAAGGCATAGAGTAGCTGAATGGAGAAGAAATCATGACCCACACATATGCTGTCTACAAGGGACCCACCTCAGAACAAAGGACCTACAAAAACTGAAAGTGAAGGGTAGGGGGAAAATATTCAATGCAAATGTATAGGGAAAAAAGCTAACTTAGCAGTACTCATATCAGACAAAATAGAGTTCAAAAAAAGGGCCATAAAAACAGACTCATGAGGTCACTTCACAATACTCAAGGGAAAAATTCGTCAAGAAGACATAAACATTGTAAATATACATGCACCCAACATAGGAGCACAAAAATATATAAGGGAAATCTTGGAGGACTTCAAGAAAGATATTGACAGCAACACAATTATAGTAGGGGATTTTAACACCACTCTGTCAAAAATAGATAGATCCTTCCAAACAAAATATCAACAAAGATATTGTGGCATTGAACAATGTCCTAGATCAAATGGACTTAACTGATATATATAGAGTCTTTCATCCCAAAGAAGCAAAATATGCAATCTTTTCAAATGCACATGGAATATTTTCAAAGATAAACCACATGATAGAACACAAAACAAGCCTCAACAAATTCAAGAAAATTGAAATCATATCAAGCATCTTCTCAGACTACAAGGGCCTGAAACTTGAATCCAACCTTGAGGAAAATACTCAAAATCACTGAAATTCATGGAGATTGAATAGCATAGTATTAAACAATGAATGGGTTAAGAATGAGATCAAGGGAGAAATCAAAGTTTCTGGAAACCAATGAAAATGAACTCACAACAGTCCAAAACTTATGGGACACAGGAAAGGCAGTCCTGAGAGGGAAGTTCATAGCAGTACAGGCCTACCTAAAAAAAGATAGACACATTTCAAATAAAAACCTTATTCTACATCCGTAAGAACTGGAGGAACAACAACAGAGACAGGCCAGAGCAAGAAGAAGGAAGGAAATAACCAATATCAGAGCAAATTAAACAACATAGAGACTAAAAGAACAATTCTGAGTTCTGAATCAATTCTGAATCAATAAATCCAGAAGCTGGTTTTCTAAAAACCTAAAATTGACAAGATTTTAAGCAGACTCATCAACAAAAGAGAGAGGATCCAAATTAAAACAATCAAAAATGAAAGAGGAGAGATTACAACAAATGCCACAGAAATATAAAAGATTATAAGAAATTACTGTGAGGAACTACATGCTAAGAAATTTGAAAACCTAAGTGAAATGGACAAATTTCTAGAAAAATATAATCTTCCAAAACTGAATGCAGGAGAAGCAGAAAGCCTGAACAGATCAATAAGAGCAGATGAAATCGAAGCACTAATAAAAAAACTCCCAGCAAAAACAAAGTACTGGACTAAACAGTTTCACAGGAGAATTGAACAAACATTTAAGGAAAAGCTAATCCCTATATTTCACAGACTATTCCAAAAAATCAAAGAAAATGGAAGAGTTCCAAACTTTTTTTATGAAGCTAGCATGATCCTAATCCCAAAACCAAGTAAAGATATAACAAAGAAAGAAAACTATAGTTCAATATGGCTGATGAAACTAGATGCTAAAAGCCTCAACAAAATATTGGCAAACAGCATTCAACAATACATTAAAAAGATCATGCAACATGATCAAGTGGATTCATCCCAGGGATGCAAGGATGGTACGATATCACAAATCAATAAACGTAATACATCACATAAACCAAAGGAAAGACAAAAATCACACGATCATATCAACAGATGCGGAAAAAGCATTTGATAAGGTACAACACTCATTTATGATAAAAACACTCAGCAAAGTGGGAATAGAGGGAGCATTCCTCAACAATAATAGAGGCCATATATGAGAGACCTACAGCCAACATCATACTCAAAGGGCAAAAACTAAAAGCTTTCCTTCTAAGATCAGGAATAAGACTACGGTGTCTGCTTTCACCACTCCTATTCAAAATAGTATTGGAAGTCCTAGCCACAGCAATCAGACAAGAAAAAGAAATAAAAGCATCCAAATTGGAAAGGAGGAAGCAAAACTGTGACTGTTTGCAGATGGCATGATAGTGTACATAGAAAATCCTGTAGTCCCCACCAAAAAACTACTTGACCTAATAGGCAAATTTGGCAAAATAGTGGGATACAAGTCAATATTCATAAATTGAAGACATTTTTGTACACCAACAATGAAATATCAGAAACAGAAATCAGGGAAAAAGTCCCATTTGATATAGTCACAAGAAAAATAAAATACCTAGGAATAAAACTATCTAAGAATGTAAAAGACCTGTACTCAGAAAATGACACAACACTGAAGACAAAAATTAAGGAAGACAAAGAAATAGAAGCATGCACCATGTTCATGGATTGGAAGAATTGACATCATCAAAATGTCCTTACTACCATCTATGTCCATAGATTCAATGCAATCCCTATTAAAATACCAATGGAATATTTCACAGATATAGAGTAAATATTTCAAAAATTTATATGGAACCATGCACAACTCTGAATAGTTGCAACAGTTTTGAGAAAAAAGAACAAAGTAGGAGGGGTCATAATACTTGATAACAGACTGTATTACAAGGCCACTGTAATAAAAACAGCCTCATACTGGCATAAGAACAGATGTATGGAGCATTGGAACAGAATAGAGAGCCTAGAAATAAACCCAATTCTCTATGGTCAATTAATATTTGACAAAGGGAGCAAGAGCATATAGTGGACTAAAAATAGTCTCTTCAGTAAATGGTGTTGGGAAAACTGGACTGGTACATGCAAAAAAATGAAACTAGACCACCAACCTACACTATACACCAGAATAAACTCAAAATGGACAAAAGACTTAAATATGAGTCATGACACCACAAAAGTTCTAGCAGAAAATACAGGCGATAAAATTTCAGATATCCCATGCAGCAGTATTATTGCTGATATATCCCCTAAGGCAAGAGGAATAAGGGAAAAATAAACAAATTGGAATACATCAAAGTAACAACATCAAAACAGCTAAAGAAACCATCATCAAGATAAAAAGGGAACCAATCATATGGGAGAACCCACTTGCAATGATGTGTTGGATAAGGGTCTCCTCTCTAAAATATATAAGGAACCCACACAATTCAACATCAGGAAAACAGACAACACAATTAAAAGTGGCCAATGGACATGCATAGACACTTCCCCAAGAAGGATAAACAGAGGGCCCATAAACATATGAAAAGATGCTCAATATCACAAACCATCAGAGAAGCAAATTAAAACCACAATGAGATATTGCCTCACTCCTGTCTGAATGGCTGCCATTAATCAGTCAACAAACAACAGGCGCTGGCATGGATGGGGAGAGAAGGGGAACTCCTGTGCACTTTGGTGGGATTGCAAACTGGTGCAGCCACTGTGGAAAACAGTAAGGAATTTCTTCAAAAAATTAAAAATGGAACTGCCTTTACATATACCCTAATAATTCTGGAATACCAATTCAAAAATACTTACGCACCCTATGTTCATAGCAATGCTATTTACAATAGCCTAGTGGTAGAAACAGCCTAAATGCCCATCTGTAGATGAGTGGATCAAGAAACCATGCTACTTTTACATAATGGAATACTACATAGCAGAGAGAAAGAAGAACTTATTTTGCAAAAGCATGGATAGAACTGGAGAACATTATGGTAAGTATTAATTCACTTAGCATAGTAGTGAAAGACAAATACCATATGATCTCACTTATAAGAGGAATCTAATGAACACAATAAACTAACAAGCAAAACTGATCCGGAGTCATGGAAACATGTAACTGACTGACAGCAGCCCATGGGGAGGTGGGAGGAGGATAATGATTGAAAGAAAGGGAAAGGGCTAGTCAAAGAACATATATGAATGACACATGAACTTGGACAACAGTGTAGGAATTGACCGCGGGAATGGGGCATGAGCTGGGCAGAAGAAGGCAAAAGGGGAAAAATTGGGAAAAATTGGGGAAAAAATGGGGAAAAGCTGTAATCAAATAACAATAAAAATAATAAAGTAAAAAAAAAGAAATGTTCAGAATAGACAAATATGCAAAGACATAAAGTAGATTAGTGGTTGCCTGGATCTGGGGCTCTGAGAGCATGGGAAGGGTCTTTAATGGATACTGGGCTTCTTTTGGGAATGATGAAAACATTCTAAAGTTAGATCATGGTGATTGATTGCCCAACTCTGTAGATGTGCTAAAAGCCATCCTCTTATACATTTTAAATGGTAACACTTTAAACAGGTAAACACTTTTCATTGGATGTTGGTATGTCAATTACACCTCACTTAAGGTATTTAAAAAAATCCATCTATACCAGTACTGCATGAAGTTTCAGCACTAGCCAGACAGGCAACTGCTGCTCATGACAATCTCTTTTTTTTTTAGGTCCTCTGTACCAGTACCTCCCTTTATCAGGAATGCCATGATTCTGTTCAACGCAAACTGTCTCCTCTTATCTTTTAGATGGACTTCCATGTTCCTGTCTCTCAAACATGTCAGGCTTGCTTCTGTCTAGACACTTGCAGTTGTGCCTCTTTCTACTTGGAAAGCTTCTCTCCCAGATCTTTGCAAGGTTCTGTCCTAATCATTTGGGTTCAATACAAAAGAGAAGACTGGATTTCTTTAGCTCAGGCAGACCACAGTCACTAGCTGCTACTCATAGTTTGTTAGTCCCTTTGTCTATCTCCACTCAAATTTGTTTGTTCACCTGCTTATGGACTGGCTGCCTTTTTTTTTTTTTGCACTAGAGCACACACTCCCTGTGGGTGTGAGCTCGGCCCAGCTGTCTCTCAACATATCTCTATTTTCTACACTATTTATGCTTCTTCTGCAAAAAATAAAATTTAAAAAACCACAGTCAAAGTTAAGAAAACAAAGCCATTCAGTTGATGCTTGACTTCTTTCTAACCTAAGACAGAGTTAGTGAAAGCACAGTCAAAACATCCAAAGTCCTTCACAATTTACCCATTGCACCATGAGAGACATCATGCCCATGTTACTTGCTGATACTCAAGCCTCAAGATAGGTTCACAAGAGAGATGAAGGCTGAGTTCATATAGAGGGAAACAACTCAGACTATTGTAACCATTACTCTGGGCATGTACATTTGAAGACCAGTATCACATCTTAAGAGCACTAAATATTTAGGACCATCATTCAGGAAATATTCTCATGTTCAAGCAAGAGGAGATCACAGATTACAAAAGGATCTTGCATCTAAACCTCTCTGGCCTCCCACTTTCCCCTCTCTGCCCTACCCCCACACATCTCAATGGGCTCTGCCAAGGACAAGTTTAGTATCAGCTTAGCCCTGCAATTACATCCTGGCCTAGCAGGAAACTGAACCTGCAATCAAGACTCCCTCTGGTCTCTGATTTCTGCATCTCGCCTGTTTGGGGAGGCGTATGAGCATGTGGAATGACCACATGCAGAAATGAGAGTTTGTGAGACTTGCCCTAGACTCCTGGTTTGGGCACTTCAGCTAGTGACGTGGGCAGATGGCTGTTCTGTTTGTCACTGGTAAACTGGTATGGAGCATCTGACAATTCCTGACACCCAGCAACCACTCAACAGGGGTTGGTTTCCTATATATAATGTTTTTGAGATTTTCCAGTAGCAGATGGGTTTATATTGCCCAGAGCATAAATGCAAATGACCAGATACCAACTGTCAGCAGTGGTTCAGAGCATGGGATCAGAATCAAATTAGACTTGGATTTCTGGGAATCCTTTGGCAAATTCCTCTTTAAAAGCCTTACTACTCAGAATTTACATAATGACTCTCAGCCACCCCCTTGACACCAAGGAGAAAACTTGTCATATTGGGTTCTGTGGGTGCCTTAACAGAAGACCGTTTGTAAAAATTCCCAAGGGAAAATTCTGATGCCTGTTTCTATGAGAACATAGTGGTGGGTCTGCCCATTCACTCCCATCAAGTGAAGATTGGAATTATGATTAGACATTGCTGTTCCAGGTGAGGCAATAAAATGGTCAGGATATCTTCTTGCTTGAAAGAGTCACCTGTCTCACTGGGCTTGCTCCCTCCCTGGCCTAGGCAGCTGTGCTGGATTTGGAGGCAGGACTGCTAAGATGCAGGACAACAAGCCTCCCTGCAGAAGGCTGTGGGCATTGGGGACCACTCCCAAGTAGCTTAGTATAGCTAGATTGAAGCAGGGACAAAAGCTCTGTTCTCTTATTGCTGATTATATCTTCAGGTTTAAAAGAAGCAAGGTAAGAACTCGTTTAGAGAATAAAGCTATCTCTAATTTGGGCAAGATTTTAAAACAATGGGTTCAAAGTCTAGCTCTATAACATCCTAGCTGTGTGGCCTTCAGGGAATTAGTTGATTATCCTATAACTCAGTTTCTCTACCTACAAAATGTGTATAACAGAAGTTCCTTTCTGCTCATACAGGATCAAATGATACTGTATGTACTGTATAAATGATCAGATACTGTACGTGACAGCATTTTATGATGAATCCTGCTTCTAGTGCCTGGCACTCTCCCAAAGGAGGACTGGACAATGTAAACACACTTAAATCTACTCATATCTCAATAGTAATTCATCTTTTAAGGAAATTTGTCCCACTTGTTCTACTATCGAACACTATTGATCAAATTGATTTCTAAAAAAGTATCAGAGGCACCAGCAATAAAGCTGCTTAACAAAATATAGAAGACTTCTTTCTATCAGATGTTGTAGTTGAATTCCAAATAGATGTCAAATTCTTTTTATTTATTTTATTTTTTATTTAAATGAATGTTCAAGTACAGTTTTCTCCCCCTTACTCCCATTCAAGCCC